>JBBPOF010000730.1:0-17584 GCA_038091315.1 Porphyrellus cyaneotinctus | reverse complement strand
GTGCTAAGATGATAGCACCAAGGTTATCACAATAAAGGGGAACTTTTTCGATAGTGAATTGCGGTTTGGCAAACAAAGATTTGACCTAAGAAATCTGTCTGACTGCATCAGCCATGGCTTTATACTCTGCTTCAGTGGATGACAGTGAAATTGTCTTCTGCTGTCTGATTAACCAAGAGACAGGTCCATTTGCCAATAAAAGAAGAAAACTGGTTGTTGATTTCCTGGTTTCCAGATCCATTGCCCAATCAGAGTCTGAAAAAGCAACAAATCCTAAAGGATGTCAACCATCAAACATAATGCATCTAGTGCAATTGCAAGCTAGATATTGGATAATCCACATAGCATTTTGTAGATGTTCTCTGAATAGATTTGCAGAGAATTGACTCATTTTGATTGTGGCAAAAGCAATATCTGGTCTGGTTCCTAGCATGGCAAAGAGAGCAGATCCTATGATCAATTGGTATTGAGATTGAATGAATAAGTCAACATTGGCTTTATTAGCCATTGGGTTATAACCAGTTATGAGAGGCATTTATGCTGGTTTTCCATTAGTTATTCCAAAATGTTGGATGACCTTGTTGATATACTTGATCTGGTTGAGCATAAGAATTTGCTATTTTCAGTCATGGGTAATCCTTATGCCAAGGTACTCCTTTGCCTCTTCAAGATCATGACATTCCCATTTCTTCATAAATTGATGCTTCTTGTCTATTAAGAGAGATGATGTTGATTCCGTAAAGAGTGCATCATCAACATAGATGATTTTCGCCATTGATGAACTGGCAGTAGACACCAGCATTGGAAACACATTGTTTATAGCCCATCTTCAGAAGTGAATTGTGGAGCTCCTTGTTCTACTGGAGTGAGGCCTGTTTCAATTCATAGATAGATCTATAAAGTCAACAGAATTTCTCTTCCATTCCCTGTTGGACATATCCTTCTGGTTGATCCATGTAGATTTCTTCATCCAACTTGCCATATAAGAATGTGGTTTCAATATTGAGTGCCTTAATATCCCAATCATTTATGGCAGCCAAGGCTAACAAAAGCCTCACTGTCTTGAACCTGGCCACATGTGAGAAGGTTTCTTCAAAATCAATGCCATAGATTTGAGTAAATCCTTTGGCAACAAAGCAGGCCTTCTTTCTGCTATTACTTTTCTCAACACAAATCCATCAACTTTGAATGGTTCTATGGTTTGGAGGTAGATCCACAAGGTTCCAGACCTGATGATCCTTCATGGATTTCATTTCATCATTACAAGCCTGACACCACTCCTCCTGTTTCTTAATAAGGAGTTTTGAGATATCTCAATATTGCCTTGACATTTTGTCAATGCCAGTTACTTATGCAAGAATATTGATGAACATGTTGCCATGGGTTATATTGCCAGAGTCTTTCACATCATCCTTTGATCCACCAAAATTACTAGGTCCTAGTTCATCGAGATGTTGTCTCCTATGTGACCTTTTGTGAATTAGTTTTCTGACTTTATCCTTTTGGGTCATTATTTCTCATTTGATCTGTATAGGAGTTTTATCTCCATAGGTATAATCTGGTTGTATCCAAGATTGTCTCTGCCTTTCAGATTGTTGAGGGGCCTCAGAAAGCAGTTTAAAAGGAGCTTTTGGTGATGGAGGAATATTTCTCTTTAAACATGATTGTGATTTCTGTCAAGGTTTCTGATTGTGCTGTCTCTGGTTATATTAGAACCATGATTACTATGGAGATCCTATGCTCTGTATTGGCATCAGAGTGCAAGTCCACTTAGAGGTTGACCAAGTCCAGTAATGGAGAACAAGGTCCAAAGGTGAACAACAAAGTCTAGAAGTGGATGATGAAGTCTGGAGACAGACAGTGATGTCCAGAAGTGGATGATGATGTCCAGAGGTGGACGATGAAGTTCAGTAGTGGATGAAGTAGAGGACAAGGACAGATAGGAATGTCAGAGGATGAATGTCCTACAGACATGAGTGGAATGTTATAGCAGACTTGACTGGAGGGGTTAGAGACTGTGGCTTCAGCAACTTGGGTCAGAGCACTATGCCCTTGTGCAAACTGTGTCCTTGTATTTGATGAGGGATGGAGTTGACAATGGGGGAGCCAGAGGTAGTGACTGAGAAGTTGGGAGTTAACCCATTTAGGAGGTCAAAGGTTTGTAGGGTATTCAAGTTGATATTTGAACTAGAGTATGACACTATACTCTATGAGTTTATATATGGAGGTGACAGGTCTGAGTGACTAAGTAATGGAGGATAGGGATAAGTGAACCAGAACTGTAATGGAGGTAAAAATGTCCAGTGCTCCTAAGCGAGACACAGGTTAAGCTGATTAGAAATGGTGGTGTCAGAAAGAATGAGTAAAAGGAGAGTCATAGAGAGGGAGTCATATTCAGAGAAGACAGAAAGGGTGGGTTAAAGCCCAGAGGTGCAGAATTGTGCCAGGGGTGTGGGGAGTGCAGAATGTGACAGGAGTTGACATAGTGGTGACAGGAGTGGCCTGGAAAAGGATTGGAAGTGTCAGAGGTGGAGTATAAGATTGAATCTGAAACATAGGAGATGACAATGGGGATAAGTAAGCTAGAACTGTGATGGAGGTACAAATGTCTGGAGCTGTGATGGATGTATGAATGCCTGGAGCTATGCTCCTAAGCGAGACACAGGTTAAAGCTGATTAACAGTTTAGTTTGTCAGAGAGAATGAATAAGAGAGAGTCATAGAAAGAAAGTCATAGTTAAAGAGGATGGAAAGGCAGATTGAAGCTCAGAGATGCAGGAGTGTGCCAGAGGTGTGGGAAGTGCAGAATGTGACAGGAGTCAATATAGTGGTTGGCAGAGTTGACAGGAATGGTCTAGAAAAGGATTGGAAGTGTTGGAGGTGAAGTATGGGGTTGACTTTGAAACATGGGATATGATAGGTTATCTGAAAGATCAGGAGTTGATCCTCTAGACAGTTGTAGAGAATCCTGGTTATCGTTATCATATCCAGGTGCTTGTGGAATATCAGGTGGATCCAGATCATCATCTGGAGGTCCATCTACCTCTCTATGTTGAGATGGTTGATTTTGAGGTTATTGGGAATTGAGTCTGTCTAATTTCTCTATGGGACAATGAGGGAAGAATCCTTCATCAAAGATGGTATTGTGTGATATCACCACACAATTTCTGGTTTGACTCCAGAATCAATATCCTTTGGTGCCTTTTTCATATCCAGTGAAAGTCATTGGTTCTGCCTTGGCATCAAGCTTCGAATTCCTGATATCCTTTGGTATGTGCACATAAGCTTGATAGTCAAATTTAAAGTCTTCAGATGAGAAAAGTCTGGTTTTTGACCATTCCATAATAGAATAGGAGGTTTCCATCCTATCCTCCTCATGGGTGTGCAATTGTGCAGGTAAACTGCAGTCAATATACTATCTTGCCAGAAACCAGTGCTTAGACATGCTAGATGTTGCATGGATTTGGCTTTATCAAGTAGTGTGCAGTTAAAATGTTTAATGTTCTGCTCAACCATTCTGCTGCAGTGTGTGTTAATGCAGAGGCTAGTATCCAGTGGGTCCTGGTCTCGTTGCTGGGAACAATAATGAGCAGTGGTCTCATATGATGATAGTGTTGAAGTATGGAGGGGAGTCTTGCAGTAGATGTGTCTAACTGTGGAAGTGGATCTCACTCAGATGGGGCCAAGTGGTACTAGATACTATCCTGATTGAGGTAGAACTAGATGGGGAACTATAGTACATGCAGTGCAGGTATATAAAGGGGAGAGTGGAGTATGAAATGGGAATGAGAGATCCCATTTTGGGGGGTGCTGTCCGACCATGATGAATCAAGAGAGGTTATGTAAGCCACAACAAAAAGAGAATGGACCATGACAAAAAGGAATGGATGCAGCTCCAGAAGTCAGAAAGGAAACAAGGCTGTGTCACCACAACCAAAAGAAGATGGACCATACTGCTTTGGGAATGGACCTAGATGAAAAGAGAATGGATGTTAACATAATAGGGAATGGGCTGTGAGTGTGGATCCATGCACCATCTAAAGAGGAAACAGTGGAAACTGAATGAGGTCTGGAAAATGAAAGGGGATGTCCTCGGGATCTATAAGTGGTGGAGTGGATAGTGGTAACACAGATGGGGCAAATGAAGGAAAAGTTGTAACAGTGTGTGTGGGACTATTTTTTGATGTTCAATACCTTTATCGTAAAGAAATTTCTGGAAATCACCAGAAATATATTCCTCCCCTTGGTCCAAATGCAGTGCCAGCAAAGAAACACCAGTCTGTCACTCCACCTAGGTCAACCAAATATAGAATTGATTGGCAGCATCAGCTTTAGAATGCAAGAACACAATACACCCATAAGAGGAATAATCATCCAAGAAGGTCATGATCTATTTGGAAGAATCATGGGACAAGGGAAATTCACACAAGTCCATGTGGATCAAGCCAAGAAGATGAGAAGCATGAGGTGGGAAAGGGGTCTGAGTCATCTTCCCAAAGATACAGCCACAACAAGGTGGCATTTTATCAGGTAGCTTGAGATGTGGAACACCATTGGAGTGGAGATAGACATGAGATAGCACAGCTGGGGAAGGGTGCCCTAGCCATCTATGCCAAATCTGATAGTCTTCTTCAGTCATAATCCATATGGACTGGGTAGAACCTTGTGGTTTCAGGTGAAAAACTCTAAACTAGTGAAGGCAATCTGGCATATTGCACTGTTCAGTAACAATTGCCAGAACCCCAGCCTTGTCTGAGAACTGAGTCTTGTTTTTAATTTCATAGCAGTATCCCAGTTTAGTTAAACCTAAAACTGAAAGCGATCTGTGAGAGACAAATGGAGTATACCATATATTGAATAATATGATGGTCCTCAGACTTTTATCTGTGTTATGGTAGAAAATATCATCCCAGAAAGGAGTGAGATGATCAGTTGAACCAGAATCAATCATCCAGTGGGTTTGATGAATATCAGAGGAAGAGAAAGAATCCATTATATATAAAGAGCTAGTGGATTCAAAATAGTACTTGTCGCAGTCATCTGCAGTACAGAAGTAAGGGTTTTTGGTTAACTGGACTTCATCCACATTTCTATAGTGGAAAGTCTCCTCCGTTACTGTCATATCCCATATTTTCGAGTCCAACCTCATACTCCACCTCCGATGCTTCCAATCCTTTTCTAGGTCACTCCTGTCATCTCTGGCAACTACTATGTCAACTTCTGACACATTCCACTTATCTACACCTCTGGCACACTCCTGCACCTCTGGGCTTCTATCTGCCCTTTCCGTCTTCCCTGAATATGACTTTCTCTTTACAACTCCCTCTTACTCATTCTCTGTGACAACATCATTGCTAATCAGTTAACCTGTGTCTCGCTTAGAAGCACAGCTCCAGGCATTCATACATCCATCACAGCTTTGGACATTCATGTATCTGTCACAGCTCTGGACCTCTTGTATCTTCGTCACAGCTCCAGCATACTTACCCCCATCCCCCATTACTTAGTCACTCGGACCTGTCACCTCCATATATAAATTAATAAAACTGGATGGGCTAGACAATGAGTGTAAATACTCCAGTCAACGTGGTACGAGACTGGAGGGATATCTACCTAGACAATGAGTGTAAATACTCCAGTCGATGTGGTACAAGACTAGAGGAAAGCACGCAGTGTGCACGACGCGTAAGCCTACCACGATGTCTAAATAAGGAAACATAGTGGTATAGTATTACATGAAGCTACATAAGTGTCTACAGAATGATCTCCAACACACCCCCTCAGGCCAGAGACGGTGAGAGGCGAGTGAGCATCGTCTCATGCAGTTGGCGAGTGAGTGGCTTCGTGAATCCATTGGCTATCATATCACCTGTTGGAACGTGTGTGATTTCGAATGTTCCATCTTTGACGTGTTCGCGTATGAAGTGGAAACATGTGTCAATGTGATGAGTGCGGAAATGGAAGCAGTGTTGTCTTGCAATGGAGATGGCAGCAGTATTGTCGGAATAGAGGTCTGTGGTGGGAGGTTCGTCACCACCAAACATTCCGATGTCGCGCATTATGTAGCATAGCCACAATGCTTGTTTCACACCATGTGCGAGTGCAATGTATTCAGCTTTGCACAAAGATGTCACAACTTTGGTTTGTTTCTTACTGTTCCACGATACGACCACATTGCTGAGTTGGAAGACATAGCCAGAGGTGGAGCAATGATCGTCGACATCGCATGCCCAGCTTGCGTCCATGTGACCAATGAGAACATCAGGATCGACGTCCAAGACCCTGCCGAGAGTGAGTGCAAGATCATGCATCCCCCATAAATACTTGAAAACGTGCGTAAGTGCTTTCCAGTGGGTTTGTCTGGGGTTTGCACTGTATTGGCCAAGAGTACTGGCGGCAAAGGCAAGGTCAGGGCATGAGACAACAGCGAGCCACATTATGCCCCCAAGTGCTTTGCGATATGGGTATTTCGCCATTTCATGCTTCTCCTCATCTGTGTCTGGGCAGTCAGCTTTGGATAGGGTGATGCTGGACTCGAATGGAGTGTGTACTGGATTGCACGTGTCCATGCGGAAGCACTTGAGCAGCGCTTGAGCATATGGGGCTTGCGAGAGTGTGACTGTGTGGCTTTTGCGGTCCTTGACAATTTTGATGCCCATGAGCCAGTTGGGATCCTCCTCCTTCATTTCGAAGAGGCTGTGGAGGAGTTTCCATGTCTCAGTGAGCATCGCCTTCAAGTTGGCGACTGTTAGTGCATTGTCGACGTGGATGGCAGTAATGGCTGTGCCTGTGGGAGTGCAGCGAGTGTAGACTGTGGGATCAGATGGAAGGTGGGTGAAGCCATTCGAGCTCAATTTTTGGTGCATGTGTTTGTTCCAGAGATGAGAGCCTTGCTTTATTCCATATAGACTGAGTAGGAGTTTCGCAACTTTGCTGGAACCATCATCGAATCCCTCAGATTGACGCATATAGATCTCGTGATCAATTTTGCTGTGCAAGAATGCGCCGGTGACATCATCTTGCCCACAATACCAGCTGTGCGCTGCTGCATAGTGGAGAATGATGCGGAGGGAGTCGAGTCAGACAGTGGGTGAGAACGTGTTGCTGTAGTCAAGACCAGGTACTTGTGAAAATCCCTGAGCGACGAGTCTCGCCTTGTATTGTGTGATTTTGCCATCTGGACCCATCTTGATGATGTAAGTCCATCGACAGCCAATGACCTTTCGTTCTTTTGGTCGGTCGATGAGTTCCCATGTCCTGCATTTCTGCAGGAGGTCGAACTCCTCATGCAGGGCCTTCCACCATTGATCTGCAT
This sequence comes from Porphyrellus cyaneotinctus, assembly GCA_038091315.1. Classification (NCBI taxonomy): domain Eukaryota; kingdom Fungi; phylum Basidiomycota; class Agaricomycetes; order Boletales; family Boletaceae; genus Porphyrellus; species Porphyrellus cyaneotinctus. The sequence continues at coordinate 10,270 of JBBPOF010000730.1, read as the reverse complement.
CGGGACCCGAAGTAGCTTGTCTGAAGTTCTCAGGGGTGCCCTTGCTGTGGATTGCAGCATAGGCCATCTGTATGATTGACGGTTTGGCTGGCTCTGTGGCTGTGTCTGTCACACGCTGTTTCCAGGTGTCACGTAAGACTTTGCGTTCCACTTGCACTTCAGCTTCCTTCGCTGCTTGCTTATCTGTGGCCTCCTTCTTCCATGATGGTCTAGTTACACATTCTGATCAACATGGAGGTGGCTGTGCAGGTTTGGGAGCTGGGGTAGACACAGGAGCAGGTTGAGCTGCAGTAGGATCAGGAATGACAGATGGAGTTGAATCTTGTGTCTCATCATTCATAGTAGGTGAGTTGGTGGTTGAATTGGTGTCTGATGTCACCCCCTCAATTCGAGCATCATCTGGGGTGGGTTTAGTCACCCCCTTACTCGAAACAGTGGAATGCGGAGGTGCTGGATCGGCATTATTGGGGTGGCTGTGCACCTTCTCATAGATGATGACGTCCCGAGATGAGATGAACTTGTGTTTAGATGGTACCCAGATTTTGTAGGCTTTAGATCCTCGTTCGAATCCGCATAGTACTCCATCAATTGAGTGGGAGTCGAGTTTTCATCTTTGGTCGGATGGGATGCGGATGTGGCAGTGGGATCCGAATATGTGGAGGGTAGATACACTAGGTTTTCGGCTGTAGAAGGCCTCGTTTGGGGTTGTGTGTGTGAGAGCTTTTGTGGGGCTGCAGTTTCGGACATAGTTGGCATATTCATGTGCCTCAGGCCAGAAGCGCTTTGACATTTTTGTGTCTTCCAGCATGGCAAGGGCACTCTCATGTGTGGTTTGGTTGAAGCATTCAGCAACACCATTCTGCTGTGGTGTATGCGGGGCTGAGAGCTCATGTTTAATGCCTTTTTGCCTGAGATATGTCTGTAATTGCGTATTTACGAATTCGCCTCCACGGTCGGAGCATATGGTTTTGACATGTGACCACGTGTGGTTTTCGAGTCGTTTGATCAAAGCTTTGATGTGCTCTGATGCCTCATCTTTGTGTTTGAGGAATTCCTTCCATCCCTTTTGGCTGTGGTCATCAATCACAGCGAGGGTGTATCAGAACCCTTGGATTGAGGTGTCAAATGGACCCTGTAGGTCCATGTGTAGGTGCTTGATGGTCCTCATAGCACGGCTAGTGGTCATCATGGGAAATGGGGCCTGGTGATGTTTGCCTTTGGTGCAGCCATTGCAAGGTAGGAGGTCTCCATTGCCTCATAGGTTCATGCCTATTACCAGGTTGTGCCAGTTGAGATAGCGGAGGCTTTTAGGTTAGGCAGTGAGTGTGTGGTGAAGGCGACGTCATGGGAAGTGGAGGGAGGTGCAATAGCACTGTTGATTTCGTAGAGGTTCCCTTGTAGTTGGCCTTCAATGGCTATCTTGCCGTTTGGCTTTTTAATCGTGATGTGGCCATTCCGTTTCGTGATTTCCATTGCCTTGCAGTCCATGCGGCTCTCTGACATGAGGTTGTCATGAGCGTTTGGACAGTAGCTCATGTTTAGGAGCTTTACGATGTGGTCAGGTTTGCCTTTGACTGAGACCTTGATTAGGACAGTTCCAGTGCCAAGAACATTGAGTTCTGGCCCATTTTTGACTATCCCTTTTATTGAGTCATTGGTTGGCGTGAATGTGGCAAATGCCGATCGTTCGTTGCAGATGTGGTTGGTTGCACCGCTGTCGAGGATCCATCCGAAGTGTGAGTGGGAAGAGTTGCCGGTGAAGTAGGTGGATAGGCTCAAGTCAGAACGCTGGTTGCGTGAGTCACTGGTGTCGTCAGCGACAGCCTGGTTTGCTCTTTTTCCGCTTGGTTTTCCTTTTCCTTTCCCCTCAGATCGTCTGGTCCTTTCGTCATCCTTTGCCTTTTAATCACCCTTTTTGTCTTTGTTTGACTTCTTTAACTTATTGCACTGCTTCTTTGCTGCTTGGCAATCTTTCATCCAGTGTCCAGGCATTTTGTGGTGGTCGCAGTATGGCTGGCCTGGTATCTGCAGGCGACCTTTTCCGGATTTGGACTGGGTGGCCTGGAATGCAGAGTTGGCAGTGGACTGGCTCGTGCGTACTCCATACTCTTCATGGATGTGTCATTCAACTTCCGCAGATGTGTAGGGGTCAGGTAGAGCAGCGAATACGTAGTTCCAGGTGGTGGGCATGGAGATGCGTAGGAAGCATGCGAATAGTTCATCGTGTATGTCACGCTTCATCATGATGAGGTCGCAGCGGTAGCCATTCATTTTTGTGATGTGTGTCATAACATTTTCCCCATCAGTGTAGCGGGTGGTGACAAGCGCAGTGACGGTGAGTGTCCAGTCTGTGGACGTTGTGCCCGAGTACAGTTTCTTTGCTTTTTCCCACATAGTAGCAGCATTATCTAGGTGCCCAATCTGTGCTACAATCTCCTCTGTCATCGTGCTCATCAGGATTGAGCAGATGACGAGGTTTGCCTTGGCCCAGCAGGTAGAGTGCTCTGGTTCCGAGGTGATGTCGGGGCGAGTGAAGGATGTGTCTAGGTATGAGTTGAGTGACTCAGCCTGTAGGGCACGGTAGACGATGGTCTGCCATGTGACATAGTTGGTGGGTGTGAGCTGGGGTTTTAGTTTATGTAGGTAGCTGTAGTCCGCCGGTCGGATGGATTTCCGGAGTGTGGGATGGATGGATTGGCTTCTGTCATTGTCAGGCATGTAATCGTCATGGATGCCGAGTGAGTGTGGCATGACGGGGGTTGTTGGTTTGCTGCCTTCAGGTGACTGTGATGGTGGTCAATGGGCGGTGTGTGGGTGAAGGAGCAGTGAGGATGGTCTGGGGACTCCCTCGCCCGGTATGTTGTCAGTGAAGATCGCAGGACGGAGATGGCTGACCATGCTGATACTGGGTTCAGCTTGGGGCATGTCAGGATGTCCGCAGGAGATGCTACAAAAATTCAACATGGCCGAGAAGAAAGGTGCCGAGTCTGTGATCAGGTTACTGGGTTCAGCGGATGGTTCGACGGCATTGTTGCGAGGGGTTGTAGGTCATCTCGTTGAGTCAAGGTAGGTCATTTCTGCGCTAGACGGGGCTCATAACCTAATAAAACCGGATGGGCTAGACAATGAGTGTAAATACTCCAGTCGACATGGTACGAGACTGGAGGAAAGCATGCGGCGTGCATGATGCGTAAGCCTACCGCAATGTCTAAATAAGGAAACATAGTGGTATAGTATTACATGAAGCTAAGTGTCTACGGAATGATCTCCAACATAAATTCATAGAGTGTAGTGTCATACTCTAGTTTGAATATTGACTTGAATACCCCACAAACCTCTGACCTCCTTAATGGGTTGATTCCCAACTCCTCCATCATTACTTTTTTTTTTTTTGGCTTCCCCATTGTTAACTCTGTCCCTTGTCAAATACAAGGACACAGTTCGCACAAGGACGCAGTGCTCTGACCTGAGTCACTGAAGCTGCAGTCCCTAACCCCTCTGGTCAAGTCCACTGCAACCTCCAATCATGTCCACAGGATGTTCATCCTCAGTCATTTCCATCTGTCCTCATCCTCTACCTTGTCCACCACTGAACTTCATCATCCACCCCCAGACATCCTTGTCCATCTCCAGACATCCTTGTCCATCTCTGGACATCACTGTCCACCTTCAGACTTCGTCATTCACTCATGGACTTCATCACTCACCCTTGGACCTTGTTTCTATTACCAGACTTGGTCAACCCCTAAGCAGACTTGTGCTCTGATGCCAAAACAGAGCATAGGACCTCCATGTAATCATGGTTCTAACAGTTTCCTATTGACCATATCCAAGAATATCCCTTTTTATGACCCACACTTTATTGGTTGAATCTTGACAAATGTGTCTGCTGGGTTCTGATAATCCAGTTGAGATGGTCTTGGTCCTTTTTCATTTTCTTGACCCTTTCACTGATGCATTACCTTCCACTAATTGCAAAGTCATATTAGTGAGAGGCTGGACAAAAGGGCATGTCCACAATAGGAAAGTCATTGACTTTCATACCTTCATACCACTGGTCAACATCTTGTGACCAATCCAATCTCTCTTTATATTCCATTACTGTGGGCAAGCTATGAGAGACAGCAGCTGTGGGATCAAGACTAGGAAAATCTGGTTCATATCCAAGATTTTCATCATCATCACTGATCTCCACAATGCAAGCAGTATTGTCCACTTTGATAAACATCACCTTAGCTTTCCCCTTCCCTTTGTCTCACCATGGTACAGATCCAGAAGGTTGACTTAGGTTTGGGTTAGAACTCCCAGGTCATTTCCACTCATCTTGGTGTTCTGCAGTTGTATGACTGATAGCACAACATTTCCAGCACTGTTGAGGCTTCTTCTTTGATTAGTTCTGGTTATATTGATTGGATGAATTAGACTCTGAACTCAATCCAGATTCCAATCCTTGTCCAGAATTTTGGTTATAATGCCTGGGGGTACCAGAAATTCAGTTAATTAAAGAAGTACCTTGTGTCTTATGGTTTATTTCAGCCAGAATGACAGGGACAATGTTGGTAGGAATGAAATCAGCTGCCACTTTTGTATGTACCAAGGTAGACACTACATTGTCGAATGAGCAAGGGGGTGTTGCACAAATAATCATGGCCTTGAGGTTTTCTGGTAAAGCCAGACCTGCACCAGAGAGTTGTGAGAACAATGACTCCATGTGCACCAACTGTGCAAACATCTCATCATGTTCCCCAATGTAAAAGCATATAAGTTTCTAGAGAATCAGCCAGTTGGTCCAGTGGTAGCATGTTGAGTTGCAAGGTTTACAAGGGTTTGTGCCACCATATGTAGAAGCATAGATGGGCTGTCCCACAGCATCTGTGGCATAGTCCTGTGCAACATGAACTCTAATATCTTCTTTGACATATAGGGTGATCACTCCACCCACTTGTGCATCATCATCCTCCCACTTGGCTTTAGTTTCAGCGGTAGCTACTTGGCCTGTGTTAGAACCATGATTACACAAAGGTCCTATGCTCTGTTTTGGCATCAGAGCACAAGTCTGCTTAGTGGTTGACCAAGTCCGGTAACAGGAACAAGGTCTGAGGGTGAACAATGAACTTCAGAAGTGAATGATGAACTCCAGAAGCGGACGGTGATGTCTGGAGATGGACGATGATGTCTGAAGATGGATGAGGATGTCCAGAGGTGGATGACGAAGTTTAGTGGTGGACAAGGTAGAGGATGAGGACAGATGGAAATGACTGAGGATGAACATCCTATGGACATAAGTGGAGATCATGGCAGACTTGACCAGAGGGGTTAGGGACTGTGGCTTCAGTGACTCGAATTGGAGTGCTGTGCCCTTGTGCAAACTATGTCCTTGTATTTGACAAGGGATGAAGTTAATGACAGGGGAGCCAAAGGTAATAATGGAGGAGTTAGGAGTCAATCCATTAAGGAGGTCAGAGGTTCATGGGGTATTCAAGTTGATATTCAAACTAGAGTATGACACTACATATACTCTATGAATTTATATACGGAGGTGACAGGTCTGAGTGACTAAGTAACAGGGGATGGAGGTAAGTATGCTGGAGTTGTGACAGAGGTACAAAAGGTCCAGAGCTGTGATGGATGCATGAATGTCTGGAGCTGTGATGGATATACAAATGCCCAGAGCTGTGTTTTTAAGCGAGACACAGGTTAACTGATTAGCAATGATGTTGTCACAGAGAATGAGTAAGAGGGAGTCATAAAGAGGAAGTCATATTCAGGGAAGACGGAAAGGGTGGATAGAAGCCCAGAGGTGCAGGAGTGTGCTGGAGGTGCAGATAAGCGGAATGCATAGTGGTTGCCGGAGATGACAGAAGTGACCCAGAAAAGGATTGGAAGCATTGGAGGTGGAGTATGAGGTTGGACTTGAAAAAATGGGATATGACAGTATCCCCCCCTTAGGCCTAAACCCCTGAAGGCCATAGGGTGACAGTGTGACAAGTGTGGAGGTTTGCTTTTGATCTGGATGGTGGACATATGGAGCTTGAAGCGACAGAGTCTGAATTCCTTAGCAACGCAGTATCACATTGGACTTTGAAATTTCTCTCCTTAACTTCTTCCTATAACATGTCCAACATCACTGACATCGAGAACTGGTCTAATGTGCATCTTGCAGAAGACGTGAATGATGATGACAACAAGTGGTGGTGAGGAAGGAGGCAGAGGAATGGCGGAAGGCAGAGGAGGAGAAAGCATGACAGATGGCTGAGGAGGAAAGATGATGCAAAGTGGCTGAGGAGAAGAGATGACGCAAGGAGGCAGACTCGGCAGCCAAAAAATGGGTGAGTAACACCTGGTTGTAACTGACCAGAGTTAACCACAGAACAGGCTGCGGAGGTAGTGGCACAACAGCACCCCAACAAAGGCAAGGGGTGGTTAGCACTGGACTGTGTCTGGTGCATCAAGTACAACCTCATGTGTGAGCTGCAAGATGAACCCAAGGTGACATTGTGCAAGAACTGTTTTACAGTGAAGGCACGTTGTGACTGACCAGGAGAAGAGAAGCCGATCTGGCACAGAAAATGAGGAGACAACAAAGTTGAGGAGATCATGCCACCAACAAAGAAACAGAGATCAGAGGAGGCAGGACCGAGTCGAAGCAATGATGGTATGGCAGAGCTGGCAGAGGTAGGGCAGAGCATCATGATGGTGCTGATGGAGATGTGATGTGGAATGAGATGTGGACAATGAATCATTGCATCCCCTGCCACAATTGTCTGATGACGATGATGGCATACACAAAGGAGGAACAGGTATGGAACGTGCAAGGTGGATTGGAGGATGACGCCAGCATGTCGGATGATGCCGATGAAGAGGCAGTAGCAACAGACAAGGTTGCAGAGGTGATGGAGGAAATGGAGAGATCAGAGGAAATGGAGGTGGCAGAGGAAGTGGTGAAGGAGATGGAAGACACAGAGGAGACAGAGAGTGGTGTGGAGGGTGAAGAGGAGAAGCTTAATTAGACATTTCATCCTTGTCAATACCTTCTGTCCAATCACGTAGTTACCATTGAATAATGAGTGGAATTCATTGCTTTTTGAGATACAGATTTGACCGGAGTTCAGGAAGTCTGGAGTTCAGCATTGTGTTACGTGAAATGTATGCTGTATGTTGAGCGTACTTTGTTTTTCTCGAGGGAGGTACTCACGAAGAGACACAACGTCCTCGATAGAACAAAGCTACGACAAGAGTCAAGTCAAGGGGTCAAGGTCAAGAGTTCCTCAAGCCGAATAAGACTGAGGTCGAGGGAGACTTGAGAATGTACAATGAACATTGTATTGCGTAGATCAAGAATAAGGAAAAGAGATACAGGCAGGTCAGTATAAGTACTTAGTGAACTACTGTGGATGACTAATCTATAGAACATCATAGAAGCAATAGAATGACTGAGTCACGAACGCGTCATGATGATTGTTAGGGAAAACGTAAGCAGTGCGAGAGAACTACTTAGAGAAGGCTGTCCATAGATGAATAAACCAGACATAAGTGCATGTCCCCTACCAGCAATAAAGAGAAAGAACGGCATGGGGAGTGCATTCAAGGTAATGCAATAATGCTAAAGCCGTCTGGGCTGAAGAGAAGGAGGAAGTCATCTCAACCCAGTGTTAGCATTCCAGGGAGAGTGAACATAGAGAAATGTGAGGAAATAAGGAAAACAGAGGCACACATATATTGTATCGTAACATTACCCCCTTCATATACTGGAGCCCCAGGCTCAAGTAACATACTACCCCTATGCATCAGGAGGAGGGGGTTCTCATTGGAGAGCGTCTGGGGAGAAGATGGTCGCAGCCTGCTCAGGAGTAAGGACCATAAAAGGACAATCAACCTCTTGGTGCCCGAACACAGCACAAGCAGATCAAGGTACACCAGGACAAAATTGGGATCCATGTCCCCATTGAAGGCAAATGCTACATTGGGTGGTGAGATACAAATGTGTCGGATGACCAGGGGCAGCACGATGACATTTGGGACAGACATATTGGGGACAGTCATCTCGCAAGTGCCCAAGACCGTGACAACAAAAACACTGAGTGAAGGCAATGGTGGGGGTAGGAGGAAATATGTTCGGAAGAACATGAGTAGCCGCCAAGAGAACAGTGTTGCCAGAAGCATTTCAGGTGTAATAAGATCTGAAGGTGTGTCGAGCATCTTCATCAAGATGTCGGCCAACAGTATCGGGGTCATGTGGGAAGCAAATAGTCACTGGAGTGAGCAGTTGTTCGACAGGAGAGGTGGGGGTGGATGGTTCGATTGCAGTAGAGGTTTCGGACAACAGGGTTATAGGGGAGCAGGGACGAGAAGAGATGCGGGACGCAAGAATGGGAGTGGCAGGTACGAAGGTTTTTCCTTGGGGTCTGGGAGGAGGGACGGGTAAGATAGGTGGGGATTGAGGAGGAAGAAAGTCAGTAGCCTCCATGTATCTGTCTCGTTCTCCCATGGACATGGATAAGTAGATTCATCAGAACGTGGGATAGATCATGGTGGTGGGTAATTGTTCAATGAAAGAATGGAATCCATAAAGGTGAAGGATAGTGAGAATACGACGAGGGAGGGCAGATATATGGAGTTGTAGAGGGATACCGAAGTCCAAAGGGGGGTTGGAAGGGTTGGCCAGACAATGATATCGTTAAACTGTCAGGGTCTCGTGGAAAAGTTTGATGAGCTCCTGGGTGACGATGTCTTCTTTGAACAGATAGAGATCCTCGAGGGCATAGCAGATATGTGGCATGGTGAGAATAGCAGCGTAAAGAATGAGAATGAAATGTAGAGGCAAACAAGATGGATGAACAGGATGAGAACGCAACAGGGAGGTATTTGGAGAGGAGGATAGAGAAGAGGAGGAACGAGACGAAGATAGGAAAGACATATTCGGGGGAGTCAAAGATGATGGCTTCGATGGAGAAGTGGAACATTCGCAGGGGGGTACTCATGAAGAGACGCCGCTTCCTGGGGATTAGTTTAAGAGATGACTCTCCTTATAAGCCTTGAGTATCTCAGGCGCATGGTGGAGATTGATTTCGGGTTCCCATGTGTTTTCCAAAGATGGATAACCCTTCCATGCGGTTAGGTACTGGCGTTTTCCAGCATTTCCTCTATGACTAATGATTCGATCAACTTCGTATTCTTCTTCAGCATCAATTAAGTCAGGAGGGGGTCGGGAGAAGTTGGGACCATGTGTGATGGTTTTGTGATAAGAAGATAAGAGGTTGGCATGGAACACATTGTGGATTTTCCATGTGGGCGGTAGGTGTAACCGGTAAGTGAGCGGTGATAGGACCTGAGATATCTCAAAGGGTCCATGGCATTTTGGGGCAAGTTTCTGTGAAAGGTAACGGAGGCGTAGATTAGAGGCTTCTAGCTAAACCTTATCACCTACTTTCCAGGGGGAGAATTTCTGGGTGGAACGTTCTGTCATGATCTGTCTGGTGGTTTCATGTGCTGCAAGAGCTTCTTTTCAGGCTTCTTCAAGTAGGGAAAGTCGGTTTTCAAGAGCAGGAAGGAAGGTCTTGCCCAGGGGGGGGTATGACCGGGGTTCATATCCGAGAAGTAAGGAAAAAGGGGAGGCCTTGGTAGAGCTGTGAGGAGTGGAGTTGTGATGGAATTCGGCGGTGGTAATGTACTCTGTCCATCTTTGGGGGTTGTTGGAACAGAAGATACGGAGGTAGGTTTCAATTTCCTGATTAGTTTGTTCGGTCTGGCCATCAGTCTGAGGGTGATAAGTGGTGGAGAGGTGGATATCATAGTTGAGGAGTCTGGCTAGTTCCAGCGCGAAGGTGGAGGCAAATTGAGGGCCTCTATCTGAGATGATAGATTCGTATAACCCGAATTGTTTGTACACATGTTCAAAGAATAGTTTAGCGACTCCAGCTGCATCGATGGTCTTAGTACAAGGGCATAGAATTACCCCCTTCGTAAGGCTGTGGTCGACCATGACCATCAGAGAATCAGAGCTGGCAGAGAGAGGAAGATCGGTGATGAGATCAACAGAGAGTTGTCGAAATGGCAGTGAGGAGGTGGATGTGATCGGAGTCAGAGGAGGGCGAGTTGGGTGAGTATTAACTTTGTTCTGCTGGCAGACAGCACAACCGGAGACAAAGGCATTGACAAAAGAGGATAACCCAGGCCACCAAAAGTCGCATTCAACAACAGCCTTGGTGTGGAAATGACCCATATGACCCATAGAAGGGGAAGAGTGCAATGTGTTACGACTACCACGGGT
>JBBPOF010000729.1:0-17585 GCA_038091315.1 Porphyrellus cyaneotinctus | reverse complement strand
TCTTGTCGCTTCCCTGCGGAAAAATCTCAGTAGGGGAAACCGTGCTTAGTGAAGTCTGACTTACGTATCTCGTGTAAGTTGACGAGGGGCTGCTTCAACCAAGTTGCGAGCAGTCTAGTTCCCTGAGCCGTTTTGCATTTGTTCAAAAGACCCAAGAGCGTGGACGACTTGTTAAGGCTACCCTGCGGATGTGTGAGCAGACGATAGTACACTGCTCCTTGCGACTGACCCCTCCTTCCAGGTTGACCAATGCGAGTGCCCTGACAGAACTGGCGTCGAGACGCATATATTGACCGAGATCGTGGGTTTTGAGCTTATATGCGCCGTGATTTGCGGGATCTGAAAGAAGAGAGAGGTATATGACGAGCGCAGATAGAGCGCCTGGGGCAGGGACGGCTTTTCGCAAACAAAACATCAGGATATATGGAATAGAGTGGAGAAGGACGCACTAGCGGTACTTGGAGCACCCTCTGTTTCATCATCTCCGGTTAGCTTTTGAATGTCTTCCAGTATATTCTTGATGGTAAACTCGCCTGCATGCGCAAGTCAGAAGAGGGAGACCAGATAGACAAGGACATACTAGGTTTTCGTTCTGTGATGACGACACCGCATCGGTCGAGGACTGCCTTGAGCTTGTTGAGGTCGATATCGCGGTCAGTGGCGCCAGAAGCGGTGCCTGTCGGTATGATGGCCTCTTTAACGGATAACTGGATAATAAGGGACTAGGCGACACGTCAGATCATGTCGCGGCGCATAGACAAGGGTATACTTCTGTATTCGAAAAGAGGTCGTTGTCTACGAATTCTGCTGCGCCAATTTCACGTACGCTCGTGTCGGCGTAGGCAATGCTGATTCTTTTCGTCTTGGCCTTTTCGCCGCTGGCAGCCGAGGCGATTTTTATCGCGACGACGATGGGTGCAGAGAGGACGTCCGAGTTTGCAAACAAGAGGTCCTCGACTGCCTGTAGGTTTCCTGGCGAGGCCTGTCGGACGTGTGAGCAGGTGCGAAAGGGTTGGATTTGACGCGTCGCTTGCCTCTTTCTGGAGGACGAACTTGGACGCCTTGCGCCCCTGTCCGGTGGCGGGTGCCCAAATCTCGACTCTGAGCTGTTTCACGGTCAATGCCTCGCGCAGGAACGTGTGCCCGAGGGTGTAGCTGAGCGTAACGCTTGGCAGACCTGCCGTCTTTCCGCCAGCGCCGAGATACTTGATGACCGAGTTTGTACGGAAGACGTGCGACGCGACGTAGAGCGCGTCTGGACCGTGCACGGAGTAAAACTCTGTGCGGTCGAAGAGACGGACGACGCCGTCGTCTGCCGGGGATTTCTTTGGCAGGCGGGAAAAGAAACTGACGAAGCCGGGGTCGATGTCGTGCTGTTCGTCCTTTTCTTTTTCTTTTCCGTACATGACAGACATGATCGAACGCGTAGTGTGACAGGCGTGACAAGTTACACTTTTTCTGTGATGGTCGAGCTCGTCGATGCGCCGGTCTCCCTCGCCGCCGTCCGCGTGTTCGGCGCAAACGCAACCTCACGCGCCTTTCTCGACTGGCTCATAAAACCGCACCTCGTCGCACTCCCACACTCAACCTTCCGCGACGTCCTCGGCACCACCACCGCCATCTCCCGCGCACTCACCGCTTCCGGACTCTTCCGCACCCACTCGACGCGCATACAACCCGCCGAGGACGGCAACGATGCCCATGTCGACGTCGTATACACCGTCGATGAGCGTGGCCGGTTCTTCATAAAGTCATCCACCGAGCTCGGCGAGGGCGAAGGCTCTGCGGCAAGTATCTTCGCTTTGCTCTCTCCGCCCCATTCACCCTTGCCCAGTCGATCGAGGGCCGGCTTCTCAACGTCTTTAGCCATGCTGACGTTCTCTCCCTCAATGCGTCACTTGGCACCAAGACAAAACGCGCATTCGACGCGTCCCTCGCCTTTCCCGTCACGCCCGCCCTCACCTCACACGCCATCTTCAGCCTCGTCGGCACGGAGCGCGAACTCGGCCCACAGGGCGGCGGCGGACGGGAGGAGCGTATGGCCCTCAAAGCCGGACTCAGGAGGGCCGCACTGGGACCAGGCAACGACATCGCCGCCGAGCTCGCATGGAGGTGCATCGGCTCTCTCAGCGACGACGCTGGCATCAGGTATCCCCCATCCACGTTGTTTCGCTGTCTCATGTTTACATCTCATCAGCATTCGTCAGTCTGCCGGGCCTGCTGCTAAAGCCTCTCTGTCACATACATATACCCGCGACACCCTCGACGATGCCATCATGCCCACGTCCGGTTCTTTGCTCCGTCTTATCAACGAAGTTGCCCTGACCAGTAAACTCGATGCGTTCGTCCCACCACTGTCTGCCGGTGCGAGTCCATATCCCCTCGGTCTGGGCAGCAATGCGTTTTGGAAGACGGAGGCTTTCGCAAAGAGGGGATGGTCGTTGACAAAAGGACTGGCAAGTCATTTTCACAACGTGTCACATAGCACACGACTTATTACACACAGACACTCTCCCTGACAGGACGTGCCGGTCTCTTACAACTCCTAGCAGGTGACCCAAGCACCATACACTACTCGGACAAGTTTCAGCTTGGTGGGCCACTCAGCGTACGTGCCTTTGGATCCGGTGGCATGGGTGGTCACGAGGGCTGTAGGTATTGTGTCGTTGTATCGCCGACGACGCTAACTTGTTTTCTTCCAGCAACATCTGTGGGCGGAGACGTCTACTATTCTCTCGGACTATCGATACTGGGTAACATCCCTAGACGACCCGATTGGCCCACCAAACTTCATGCGTGGATAAACGCGGGGAGACTACAAGGCATCGACGGAGGTACGTTGTGTGTCTTCTAGGCTGTCCATGATGCAACTTGCAAAACGAACCCAGCACCCCTCTTCCGGTCGCTACACAGCGCCGTTACACAACCCTCGATAAGCGTCGGTCTGGGTCTCGTATACCGCTTCGATCCTATCCGCGTCGAAGTCAACTTGGGCGTGCCCCTTGTCGCTGCTAAGGGAGAGGTATTAAAGCGAGGCCCACAGGTGGGCATAGGCTTGGAGTTTTTGTAGCGCGCGCATCGTTCGCTTGCTATGCTGCATGAAAACACGCTTGACGCTTGTCTGGTTCAAGCAAAGCACGACTGTTCGCACTGGAGTAGTTTCGTCAGCCGTCTGCCGTCGGGGATTTGCCACTCGTCGATCCACAGTACCACTATGCTTCCCACAGATGGATGACTAGATGTCGCATACAGACATGTGGACGGCACGTATTGTTGGAGCGACTTTGTTGACTTTCGCGCGAAGTTCGTGCACAGTCGTTGACCAGTGGTGAGGCGATCGAATGTCTTTATCGACTGAGTTCATTGCTCTTGCGCCAGTATCAACTAAAGAACCTGCACAGTTCCTCTGGAACGGATATGTCACAGAGGTGAACACCGAATCAAACCCGCGTTCAGTTCTGGAAAAAGTTTCTGAGATATTTGAAATGGTGCAGGAGACCCACAAGCAAGGCTCTATGTTGTGCCTGTTACCCAGTACAAAAGCACGATGAGGGTGGCTCTGCGGGCGAGGTACCAACACATCGTGTTGGAAGACCGTTATCCACTTGAGGCTAGTGTGGAGGGTCATGACTTGCTGGGCACCTCCTTACAGACGACATACGATCGAAGCTCACCGAGTGGACACCAGAATCCCTGTCGACCCCTCTTCGTCTGAGTGTGAACAATTTTATTCGAGTAACTTGTGCAGAATGACCGCCCGTTCCTTGGCTAAAAGGACGCACTCTCCTAACGATCCTGTATTTTGGGACGCTAGAATTTCCCCCTCACCATCGTCATTTTCGCCCATCGTTCCCCGTTCGATACTGACCACGCCTCCCTCTACGTCAACCACGATGCTGATCGTGGACGTGAGCAGGGGTTCTTCGAAGGACGTGGGATCCGCCAGAAGGGTTGGCGTGCTGGGAGATGGATCGTGTCGGCAATGAATGTTCGCAAGTCAAGAAAACGAGTGACCTCCCACCGACGCAACCAAAGCTGAGGCCCACCACTCTGCGGTTCTTGTTGAGAGAAAGAGGGACGCGGATGGTCCGACTACATGTTGTGGTGAATGCATCTGGGTCGAACGTTGCCTGAGGTAGTGTCGCTATCGTCATGCGTTGGCCTGCTGCGGTTGCGTGTTGTGTGGAACGGGGGTATACGCACTGTTTCCTAGCGTTGCCATGATGGCTACGAGTGCTGCGTCGAACGCGTTGCCGTCATAGTTGAGGCACGTCAAGTCGATGTAGAGACACCATGCTGCATGGCCAGAGGATATGCAGAGTGTGTCGAGAGGTAATATGTTGGATCTGAACATGATGCTTGTGATATGCTTGAACGAAAAACATCGAGACCGACCTAAGGAGGGCATCGTTGAGTCTCTCGGAGAGGACTTGGGCCTCATCGGATGGTGGCCCCGGCTTGAATTTTGGTGAGCATATCGCGGGGAGGTCGATGTTAGGGACTGTTTGAGATCCAGTGGTCTGTGCGGGGCGACGTCATGGAAAGACCCGGGCCCACCTACGAATCCGAGATCGGGCGCGTCTAGTGCTGGCTCTGCAATCTCTGCCTTGACGCCACACACGACGATGGTTTTTCCCATGCGTACGAGGGCCGAGCCGTCCGCCGTCGATATGGATCCTGGGACGATCAGAAGGGGATACCAAAACAAAGGAAAAACAATTTATAACGCACCGACGTTGACGTTGACATCCCGCCATGCACGTGGTTCGCGACCGTCTGGTCTGACGCCCTCTGTGAGGAACCGCTCGAGATATGCGTGCGGATGGAGTCGCTGAAAGATCTGCGCGCGCAACGCGTCCGAGGTCGACATGACCAGCCAGGTTCGGAATTCGGATGTGGCCGTAGTAAAGTACGTCGGATGGTGTGACCACGCTTACTATTGAAAGTTATGTCGACGTCCATGCAGCGATCGCACGCCGACGAGGGAGATGACCTCGACGACCTTGACGGTCAGTTTCATTGATACATCGCGTTCTTCGAGCACGCTCATCACAGCGCCGATAGATGTCCTTGATCAGTTTTCGTCGCCAGCCCAGCCTGAGCCACCTTCGACAAACGCGAACGCATCCGCGTCTGCATCTGCATCGGCACAGTCGCCACAACCACAACCAGCAACGGACGAGGCGCTGACGGACGAGTTTGTATCCGAGTTCGCCAGGGGGATGGAATCCCTGCTCACTGAGCTCGGGGCCTCGGGTGCAGGTTCGGAGGGTGCGGGTGATGTCGCAGACCGACGACAACTGGCCGCTGCCTGGGAAGCGATGCTCGTCGAGGGCATGGACGCCGGGTCTGGTCCGTCCACGTCCAATGCGCGCACGTCTACGGACATGCCGACAGAGCCAAACTCAGATTTCCAATCGCGCATCCGTTCAACGGTGAATAGAATTCGTGAGACCGAGTCGGGCCTACAGCCACCCGAGTCGTCTGCAGGTGCGGGAGAGAACTCTCTAGAATCGCTACTGTCACATTGGGCAGAATCGGGTGGCGATGTGCCGCAGAGTGAAGAAGCTTTCAAAGACGTGCTGGAGGAGATGATGAGTCAACTCATGAGCAAAGACGTGTTGTACGGGCCGTTGAAAGAGCTGTACGAGAAGGTGAGCATCCATCTCCATCTGACGAGTAAACTGGTCTTCACATGACGCAGTTCCCCGCATATCTCACCAAACACGCCAGCACCATATCACCTGAAGACAAGAAGCGTTACGAGGCACAGATATCGTGCATCAAGCGATTGATCGACGTATTCGAGGCAAATACGTATCGTGACGATGATGAAAATGCACGCCAGACGATTGTCGATCTCATGGGCGAGGTACATGCTCATTTTACGTTGACGGCACGTTTGTTCACATTCGTGTCGGCACACAGTTGCAAACGCACGGAAAGCCGCCAGATGAGGTTATGGGTCCCCTTCCTCCCGGCTTTGATTTTAGCGCAGATGGGCTTCCCGAGATGCCAGACGGTTGCAACATGAATTGAAATTGTACTTGTAAGTAATCTACAAGATCCGTGTCTCTATATTAATACGACAATAAGAACTCTAGGTGTCATGTGGCGCATTGATCAATGACACGTCGTTACCGCGCAAGTTCCAGTCAGCTCTGTATTCAGCCCTCACTAGGAGCGGGCGCCGCTGTTTAATTTGAAGATAGGGGCCCGGGGCTTCAAACACATGGATTAGCACTTCCGTTGTTAGATCTATGATGATCCTCTCATCAATTTCTTCTCTGTCTATATTCCAAAAATGGCCCAGGACTTAATAGTAGTACTGTTTTTTGTGGCGAGATCTACCAGTTAGTCGCAATGTGCATATTCAAAAGTTCACTATACGTCGGAAATTTCCGGACCGCTCCATTACTCTGCCCCTCCAGCTCGCGCTTCAGATCATCATCATCTTCAGAAATGACCGACTTTCTCGTGCCAACCCCAAATTCCGCGAGATTGCTTCCGTCAACGCGGGTGAGCTCACCCAATATTCCCTCTAGTATAGTTGATGATCCCGTGCATGTAGACTCTTCCAAATGGCCCATGGATCCCAAGCACAAAAACTGGGAACCAGCTGACTACGAGTGGCAAGAGTTCGCAAACAAGTGGCACAAGATCGACAACGCGGTCTTTGATACGGAATCCAGAGTGCTCGATATTGGACTCATCCCTGGAGTAGCTCCAAACACCCGCCTCCTTATCCGCGACTGCTATTTGGAGGCTGAGAAACAGGTCTGGCAGTGGGCCGGTGAACAGCCACTGACGGGAGTGATTTTTACAGGACAACCAGGAATTGGTACGAGCGTTTAATCCCTGTTTCTGTACATCCCGCTTGTATACACTGTTCGCAGGGAAGACTTACTTCATCTTGTACCTCCTTGTTCATCTCCTGTGGATGAAGCAAATTGTTTCATTTCATAGGAATGATGGTGGTAGGTTTACGTCGCCACATGGGGGTCATCTTTTCCCTTCCCTCCCACCAACTTACCATTTATTTGGTCACTCGTCGATCACGAGGACAAGATGGAATCTCCAAGCTTTCTAACCTGTCCGACACGGTGTTTCCCGGTTCAAGCACCATCCCCCGGTCGGGAACGATATGGAATCTGGAAAAATAAACGAGATGCCAATGTCACCGGGTTCCCATTATGGACCCACGACGAGCTCGCAAGCGCGTAAGAACGTCGCGAAAGAAAAATTTCCGATATCTAACGTTTTTTCTATGCAATGTACCACTTTCTAACGGATTCGAAGCGTTCTGGGAATACTGGGTCAATCATGGGAGAGATTTTTTACACCAGGAAAATGAATTGGAAACCCCTCGCTATCACGGTGCCATATCCTTACTCCGAGGGGTCCCCCCAGAAAAAGTGCCAGAATCAGCAGAGAAGGCATTCGGCATTCTTTGGACATAGTCATCTCGCGCTTCGGACCAATTCCCTGAGATGTATTCACGGGAATGTACAACTTTCGCTCGCAAGTGAAAGACTATGACGCAGGACTTGGAATCCAACTGGAAGACCTGGAGCATATCGTGTGGGAACTAGCCAGGAAGCGCCAGTTCGCAGACACATGCGTGGTCTCCATCAATACTACCGGGAAGATCCGAAAGGTTCAGTGGGTGGTCGAGTTCAAGTCTATATATATCGAGACGCAGCTCATGGAGCGAGGAGTCCGAGAATCAATCGCGCTCGTTCATTAAACAGTTCTCATCGGTGCTAAAGGGGAATGGCCTGGCAGGATCGCTCTTCGAGGCACTTGTTCACCGAGATATTACGAGGGGAACCGCCGGTGCTGATCCCGGTTCATTGTCCTTCCAGGAGATGCCCTTGCGGCAAAGGGAGCACTCTGATGGCCTACGATTTGTTTACGATACATCCGCCGCGAAAACTAGTGGTTTCCAGAAATTTCCACGAAAGCAGTTCAAGTTCGCTAAAGCTTCCTAAGCGGCTCGCCAACGACGGGCATCACGTTCCTTCCGAACGCAACTATCCCTTACTTGGTTCCTTTGTGGTCCATCTTGACTTCGATGCTGAATTTGCTGATCTCTGGGTACTCCAAATGACCACATCCAAGAAACGTGCTGGTTCCGAGAAGGGCTATGCGGAGATGCGCAAGATCATCGATATAATTCATCAGCTACTCGAGGAGCGCCAACCAAATGTACCTCCCCCGGGAAAGAAGTTAAAGGGCCAGTCAGGCAAGCCGAAGGGGTCAGAAGAGATGCCACCGGTTAAGGTACACTACGTCCTGGTTTGTCCCGACGACCAGGTGGGATCTGGCCTGAAATGGGACCTTCCTGGTGGTTGGCATGATGGTGTTGAGCAGGCTGATCATCGAGGAGATGGTTACCTTCTGACGTTCCCTCTGGGGTCTTAGGTTCTTCGATGCCATTTCTTCAGTAAAGTCTTTCCCCATTGTTCACTCTCTTCTTCGCCTTGGCGCGTTCGGCATCCGCAAGAATGATTGTTTGTGTATAATAACCTTGGTGTATATATATCAGATGTTGTATTGCGATGGGTTGACAAAACTAATTACTACAATACAATTGCCTTGAAATAGTCTCCCCCTAGGTCCAGTGCTGAACCCTACTCAAAATCCGAAGTTATCAACCGAACCAAACCACATCCATGTTGTTCAACCAAGTAAGAGAAGGGTATCATCCGTGGAGGTGTGGGTACAAATATTATCAGTGATGGTGCAAAGTACAACCAGAGCAACTCATATACACGAGAGGATGCGACCGCGAACGTCATCAAGATCGAAACGCAAGAGTAGAAACAAGTATACGGGTCGCACAGCACCGGACTGACAACATCTTCGAGGCTGACTGCCCAACTATGACATTTCCTCGTCGTCCGTGTCGGAGATATATTCTTTGCTTTTACTGTAATGGAAATAAGACCAGGTCACCGAAAACGGAGTAGGGAAACACACAATTGTTTTTTCCGCGGCCCACCTGTCGTTTCTTGATCTTCTTCGTCGCGAACGACCCGCTTCTTTGCTCCCCGCTGTCATGTCACATCAGCCTTCAGCCACAGCCCATCCACATGACCGACGCCACGTACTTTCTTTGGGGGCTTGCTGTCCACCTCCTCATCGCTAAACAACTGCTCATTCTCCTCCGCACCCTGATCCCCCGATCGTTTCAATTTTCCTTTGCGCCGCTTCTTCGGCTCCGACAGCGCAGCACCCTCGTCACCGCTCTCGGCCTCAACCTTGACTTTTTTGCCCGAACGCTTGGATTTCCGTTCCCGTTCCTCCTCGCTCTCCATTTGGACCTCCCTCGTCCACTCGAGGGCTTGTTCTCGCGCGATCCGACGTTCCTCCGCCAGCTTTTCAGCCTGTACGCGTAGCTCCTCCATCTTTACCCTCTGTGCACAAGAACGTGTTAGTAATTGAGTACATTGTCTAAAAAAAAAAAGATTCGACAGACCTCCAGCGCCTCCTGCCGCTGTTTCTCTTCCTGTCTCTTCTGGCGCGCAGCCTCGAGTCTCGCTTGGGCCTCCGCCTCGAACTCTCTTTGCGCAGTAAGATGTTCGTCTGCCCGACGCAGCATACTCTCTCCGTATTTCCGACGCTGGTCCGCAAGTTCCACACTATAGGGCAAGTAAGGAGAGGTATCCGCCGCCAACGAACCAAAGACACTGGAGACGCGTGCAAGTCAGCAGCTGTACTGGTTGAACGAACGAAAGGAAGGGGTGGGACATACCGTTGGGAATGATTGGCCTGAGCAATGGACCATTCGAGGTCTTTCAGTGTCCGCTTGGCGGGTCCCAGTCCAAACATTAGCTCTGCAGTTTTTTGTTGAATCATCGCAATGTTGTACATGATCGCTTTGTCGCTTGGTTGTACGTGAAGTGCCTGCGTCAGATCTATAGTAAGCACCGTTGATCTCAAGGACAGAGTTGCCTCACTGTCTGTGCATATTTCAACGCGGTATTCATTGCCATCGACGTTTGCTCCTTGGTGGCCTTGGCGTACCAAGATCGACATAGACACATCAGCACGGGGACATTTTGACCGTTGTAGAACTTGACGGAAGCAGTTTCATACTACCAACATGGATAAGTGCTCGATAAACCCAATGAATTATCACAGCACCCACACTTTCGATCGCACGGTCGAACTCGTCGCGTGCGTAGTAGCAGTGGCCCATGTTCACATAGACACTCCCATCATTGAGTGTCTCCCGGATCTTTGTAAACACGTCAAGCGCTTCTCGCGAATTCTTTAGTCGTCGTTGTGCATCCTCGGCTGCTGACGCGGGGAGCTGACCGCTCAATGTTCCCAGTGCATCCTCCGCAACAGCAATGGCAAGACCTTGAGCAGCCACCGCACAGAGGGGGTCCAGCTGAAGTGCCTTGTGATAGGCCTCGACAGCTCTTTGGAAATTCCGTTTTCGCTCGTCCACCATTTTCGGATTAGAATCACGGCTATCACGGCTTTGGGTGTACAGAATCCAGCCCGCGGCACATAGAGAGTAGACGTCGTGCCTCTCGTGGTCTTTTAGCGTGGCGAATACGAAGTCCTTGGCTCCCTTGACGTTGTGTTGAAGGAGGAACGAAGTGTAGAAGGCGCGGAGGTTGAGGTTCGTATTCTGTGTTGCCAAGGCTTGCTTGAGCAACTCGTGAGCGTCGTTGGGTTGGCCGATATTTTCAAACATCTGTGCTTGTCGGATCTTGGCTATTTCAAGGATCGGTGAGCTTCGACAGAGAGAACATCATACAGAAGGACTAACCATCAACATATTCCGGGTGGCGAGAAAGAAGCTTGTCGTATGCCCCTTTGGCCATAGCATGCTCGCCACTATCCTCGTATACTCTGGCAAGATTGTACAACATCGACGTTGACATAGCCTCCCCGTCCTCAGCACTAAGACTCGCAGCCTTCGTCAATGCTTCTTCGTACATGGCCCGCGCTTCGTTCAAGTTGCCTTCTATGTGTTGCAGCGCGCCCAGGTTGTTCAGTAGCCTAGGATCAACCTGACCGCTCGCCCCACTGACTCGCGCGGCATCACGAAAGGCTTTGGTAGTTCGATCTACGTTGTCGTCTTGCCACAGACGCGCTATCTCGACGTGCATTTCCATGTCCTCGTTGAGTGCGCTCGATGCTCGACTTGATCCAGTCGCATGCCCGTTCGAACGTGCATCGTCAACTTCGATAGCTTTGGTAACCCGATCGAATAATTCACGTGCTTTGACCTTCTCCTGGTCAACATCCGCGCTCGATACGCCAGGACGAGGATGTGCACGAAGGGAAGCCAGTATAACAGTGGCCTCCACTGATCGCTGCGGGTTCGGAGGCTGTATCAATGTGTCGAGGGTGTGGATCGCAGCGGCCACTTCATCTAATGAACTAGAGGTTTGTTGGTCCGATGAGTGCGAAGAACCTGAACCCACCGTTGAGCATCTGCATCTGTGCCATACCAATAGCGCCAAGTATGTGTTTTGGTTGCCCCTCCGTTGCAGTCGTGTAATATTTTGTCGCCTCTTTTACTAAGCCTTCAGCATGCAAGGCTCGAGCAGCTCTTAAGTTGCCCTCCGTTAGAAGCGTAAGCGTGTCGGCGAACTGCACCGTTCGTTCTGCTAGTTTCAGTGCCTGGAGGAAAGTCAAAAAAATGAAAGCGCATTCTGGGGAGTAAACTCACCCGTTTGAGGTTATTTTTACGAAGAAACAACTCACACAATGCGTTCGCTGCAGCGGCGCTCTTTTGATTTGCGTTGAAGGCCTTCTCAATGTATTTGGTACCAGTCAAAAAGGCCTGAGCGCGTTCTTGTTCTGTTTGGTTCCCCGTCTTACTCGCGTTGATAGACTCCAAGCCCAGCAGGAGTTGTGCAGCCCACTCGGACGGATTCTAATCATCCAAGTCAGAACGAATAAAGGTTCAATTGGGACTCGCGCGTACCACCTCCAAACTCCTCTGCCATGCAGCTTTCGCTTTTGACTTGTGATCCATTGCCCAGAGACAGAGACCAATACCAATGCGAGGGTCTGGGATACACGACGGATTCGATTGAAGGACCTGCTGGAATAATTTCAGAGCTTGAGGGTAACTTCGTCTTGCGTAAAGAATGCGGGCCTGTAGTTCGGAGACCTGTCAGCTCCAGCAGTACCGAAGAAACAAAAGAGCGAACTTTGCCGAGTAGTGCCACGATATTCGTCGGTTTTTCCGCGAGCACACCTTCGAAAGAGCGCATTGCGTCGTCCATGGATCGAGTGGCCAATTGTTGAATGCCTGTACTGTATTAAGCTCCGTGAGTACGATAACCGCTAATACATACCTCGTGTCAAGAAAGACAAGGTACCACCGACACCTTCTCCACCTTCCGCCGCGGCTCTCTCCCCGGCATTAAGGTACTGGGCAGCATCCCGATAGTATTCTTCTTTTGAACGAACGCCTGTAAGCTTATCCTCGCCTACAAGACAATCGTGAACGGCCACAAATCTGAGTAAATGCCCTGGGCTTACGAGCATCTGGAAGAACAAGCTTTGGCGCTTTTTGTGCGTGTGCAATTTGAATGTTTGCGAGTAGCGCATATATTGGAGGTGACTGGGCCGTCGTTCCATTCGCTGTCAAAGCTATAAGAGTTTCGCGTTCGAATGAGCATACCACGAGCATAAAGCCAATCCGACCACGTACACTCGATCGCAGAGTGTGCAATACGCTCTGCAGCGGATAGATACCCTCTCCGCCAATACTCCCCTGCTAACCTTGCCCATACCGAAACCTCACATTGGCCCTCCTTCAATAGGTCGAGTACGTCGTCCGGGTTGGGGTCAAGGTTGTTCAAGTCGATTGTTATCACTTCTTGTCCCCCCAGTTCGATGTCAATCGATCGTCCCGTGGAGCTTGTATCATCCATGACGACGAGAATCAAAAGCCCAAGGAAAGTGGAAGTGTGAGGCGTCCAGAACTCGTTGCGCAAATAGCTTCCGAGTGCCGATACCGAAAACGGATATCTGTGGGCCCTCCGTGAAAAACTGCAGGGTTTTTAATAATACCCATCGCTCCAGCACACAGTGTACCGTATCCTTACCGTCTCACACAGGGCAGCCTAGTATTCTTCTAGACGGCGTCAAACCTCTGGTAGGATCCGTTGAAAGGTTACGATCGGATTACATCTTACAAAGGTTACACCAGCAACTTCCGTTTGCCTCATACCCATCTCCGGACACACTTCGGACAGAGTTTACGAACGCATTGTTAAGAAGAAATGCGATGACCCACGCATTTGCAGATGCGGTGCAAAGATATGAGGATTGGGAGAGTGCTTTACGTCGAATTCTCGGTGAACAAGAGGTCCAGGAAATATCACAATCACATATCGCCGTCAACGTAGACGACGCTGACACCGTGAGGGGTCAGTACATTATTCGCATCGAGATGCGGGATTTTTGTCTATCCAGAAGGGTGTAAATTCATTGCCAGACCCGCCTTACCTAGCATTAGTGAGTTCTTTCAAAGCTCGTCTGGAGTGCGGGACGCGCTGAGCAAGTTGCCACTGGCAATACGGGCATCCATGCAGGTGGTACCCACAGTGTTTGTTTTCGGCATAGCACGTAGCCCCTTTTCGTATCGTATTTATGTTGTCTACGATGGGAAACAACATCCAATCCAGGGCTTCTTCCCATCGCTACTGGAGAGGTCAGTTGATTAACGTGCTATAGTAGAGTACTAGTATGGTGAAATAGCGTTGATCTACGAGGGTGAATCATCAGTGATGACGGACTGGATTCGGCAGTCGCCGAGACGTGTAATGAAAGACGATAGGGCCTTCTTGTCCGTTTGAGGCACACAAGGACCTAAGCATGAGCTGATCGACGTTAGTAGGCCGCAAGCATCGATAATTTTATAGCGAACACGATAATGGTGGCGTATGTACTACAACGCGCCATCGGCGTCGGGCTGATTAGATACAACTACAATCAGGAGTCTGGGGAAACAGATAAGTGCGACTAGAAGAAAGTGAACTCGAATGGGCTTCAAACCCGGCATAAATACTACTGCAACCATTTCGTCACCTCGTTGTACACGCGCCTCAGTGCCTGTGGTGCTTGACAATTTCCTTCAGCGTGACCCCAGCCTCAGCGTGGCTTTCGTGAGTAAGGTTCGTCAACAAAGAGGACGCAGATGGCTGTCGACCAGCGGTACAATTTGCGCTCTGGCTCGCTAAAACTCGCGTTCGGATCTCCCTGATGATCTCCGTCCCCGACTGTGTGCCAATGCTTAAGATCTCCTTCGTGACACTCCGTAGGACGTTGGTTTCAACGACAATCGCAGATTCCACTTTGGAAGACCTCGAGTCCGCTGGGACGCGCTTTCCAGGGACGTGAGGCCAGCTCCGCCTCACTTCTTCTTCCAGGGGAAGTAGATTCCACACTAGCGAGGAACAGTCCCGAATGCATTCCTGCAGTCGGGGACTCATAGCACGATCCTGTTTGAGTACAGATGGGTGAATGGTTTCATGCGTGACATGGTTGGTCCCGATGGGAAGCTGACGTGTGTTCTTATCAGTTAGGGCGAAGATTCCAGCGCGTGCACTAGCTTTGGTCAACGGACGAAGAATGCAGTCGTGCGCGGACGTACTTGTGAGGAAGCTGCATTCCCCAAGGTGCAACGGGGTCAAGGTGTGACCTAATGTAGTCCAAGTCCATGGAGAGCATGCCTTCGACGTTGGCCACCATCCAAATGAGCGCTAAATCTGACAGGTCATGATCGTGGAAGCCACCTCCGATCTTTGCGTTTTCAGCCGGGACTGAGTAACGTCAAGATGGACTATACCCACGTCAGAATGTTCACCTGATTTAAGGGTCCTGTTAGTAAATGTTCCGCAAAGGAAGAACTTCTCTTACCAGTGAACCAACACTGGGAATATCGTCAGGATTGCATTTTACATAATTGTGTGGCCAACACTTACTTGCTGCAGGACTTGTCCTTTACAACGGCCAGCTTGCGTTTGCTCAAATTTGTCACAGTTCTACGAAAGTGAAAGTAATCAAATTGGAAAGGTTGCCCGAACCATATGAATACTTACGAAGTCGGCCCTAGTTTCATGCATAGCCAAAGCTTGATATGCTCGTTCAATGTGTTCACCGAGCTGTGTGTCTGAGAAACCGTATATCGATTTAGTGGATGGCGACTTGAATGTCAGCTCCTCCGGCAGGCCAATGGCACTGACGGTGTCGAAGACGCCAACACACCTGTCGGCGGGTTACGACGTATATTACGGACGAATCTAGACTGCTTACTTGATCGAGTAGGTATGATCATCAGAGATAGCTCTCAATTTTCCACGAGAAGTGGACGAGGTCCACGGAGCAAGCTGAGTGTGTAACCTTCCTATTTCTGGGAAAGTGTTACATCAACGAAAACCACGGGGTCCGCACATCTGCAACGAACCTGCAGGATCATGTGACTTGCCCAGTCTTTGATACGCAAAAAAGAGGTCTGCAAAGTGCTCCATATCGGTCTTGTCCAAGAGGCCGACAGTGCCCTACATAGACACCATAAATACGCAGATTCGCGGATAATATACATACATGAAACAAAACTTACGATAAACATCGCAACCAAGCGCGCTGTGTATGCACCCTTTTCGGTAGTAGAGGTGGAAACCGTTGTATTCATTGGAAAGTATGCTCACCCTTGAGAATCCGAACAAAAAGATCTACAACGCGTGAGGAAAATGTAAATTTCCAGATTGAAACTGCTCGTCGTACCTCATCTCCTGGACAGAAATTCCTATTGACATTGGAATCAGGCCCATGCTTTCGGATGCTCTTTAAGATGATCACTCACTGGCAAATGAAAGCATATGCCTCATGCACTTTATCCCCTGTCCAAGGTCAATAGTGTGTGAGTTTATATGCTGGCGCAGATGGTGATGCCGACCTAACGATCCTCCGGTGGCACCTGTGGGGTGGTTTGGCAGTGGTTTAGCCGCGGTGTCGCGGGATATGAGGTAACTCGCCTTGGACATATTCTGAGTAGAGATTTTGGGAACTCCCGATACCGGGCTGATAAAATACGACCTGCGGTATCGCGTAACGGCTGCACAGAATTAGCGATAACAGGGAGTGGGTGAGCCAAAGACGTTGACATACCCGCGTTCGTCGTACTGATTGATCGCGCGGGAGAGTTTCTGTAGGTAGGATGCCGCAAGAGAGTCCATTCACTTCGAACCTAAATGACGCGCATTACTCACCAGAATATTGGTATATTTCCAACGTTCTTTTACAACGACACCGTCTTGCCATGTTCTGCCATGATCAGAAAGATTGGCAATCAGATTACGGGTGTTCGTTAACCACCGCTAATCTCATTAATTTACCCATCACAACAGACGATGATTCTTTTATTGATCTTGAACGGCACGCTTAGCGTGCCAACCGTAGCGTCGTTTGGCCTTTGGGAATAATGGAGTTCAGGCGCATGGGGCAAAATGGAAGGCATGGAGTTTGGCGGACCATTCACCGCCCAAGGGCATATTTATTTATGCACCTGATGGCTGGGCGTCAGGCACCATGATGTTAAACTCGAGGTTGGGATCAACAAATGATGCCTGCAGTGCTTAGTTCACTGTAGGATGCGCAGACACCTGGATAGATCATCAGGGTAGGCACAGTGCGGCCGAGATGGAATTCAGTACATACCCCTGGTTACTATCAGAACGCCGCCCAACATCTGAGCGTACTGCAAAGGAAAGTTGCACCCTGGATAGTCGACCGCAGTTGATGTGCATAGGGTATGACCAGGTCACGTGACTCTCCACCATGAGCACGAGGTTGCCTTGTTCGACTTTGATATGTATGAGCATGCGACGTTCACGAGAATCCACCACTGTCAGCGACGGCGACGACGACGACAACAATGGCCGACGCCGCCAGCCATTCCGCCCCCTCCAACCCCTTAGACCATCCCGCTCGCCCGCCCAGCCCACCTTGAAATCCACCCCACCGCGCGAGGTCATCCTAACGCCCCGCGCGACCCCGAAACCCATCAAACGCAAAGTCACGTCCCGCAACAAGCGTGTAGCGACCAAGGTCAAGAGCGAACCCCCGGAAATCAACCTCTCCAAGGTGCGCCCGCCCTCGCCCTCGGACGACCCATTGCTGCTCTCGGGTACACGTTGGACGAGAAGCCCACCACTGCGCGCACCCTTTACCCCCGCTTTCTCTTCCTCACCCATGGGCTCGGCATGCGCCGATCCCCCAGTGTCATTTGCAGCGCGTCTCTCTGGGACTCGGATGGGTGGCTTGGCGGCTGCCTCGAGCAGCTCGCCAGACGCGGTTCATGCGCTACCCACGTTCAACGCGTTGCGCACTGTCGAGGAAACGAGCGGTGCATGGAGCGACTCGGACGATGATGGGTTCAATCTCACCGGTGAATATACGGGAAAGTTCAGAATCCTAAAGGTTCCCACCAAGGCAGATCCCCCGACGGGAGAGCACATGGAGCCCTGGGGACGGCCCGTCAGTCCGTTTCCATTCAGCGCGATCATGGAGCGCTCGTTGCCACTCTCAGAGGCGGCAGAGGA
>JBBPOF010000728.1:0-17605 GCA_038091315.1 Porphyrellus cyaneotinctus | reverse complement strand
GCATTGATTTTCTTGACCTTGATACTCAGAATTGTGCAGCATTTGCAGAAATGGCGATGTGGTACAATGCAACACAGGAGGTTGATAAAGCTTACAAACCTGACCACCATCCCCCCATAGCTCAAAAAATCTCAATGCCAATCCAGGATGGAATGAATGAGGCTGTGGAGAAAGTGATGGCGGCGGCATGGGACCGGGTACAATCACTTCGGAGGGAAAAGGTATTACTGCAGGCATTAGATAGGCTGCAGAAGGAACTTGTACCGTAGCGTCTACATCCAAAGGTGTGCTTATGATAATAGCTTCATGGTTGGATCGTTCTGAGGGTACAGGTGGTATATAGGCTTACGAGCAATCGGTTCAGGCAAACATCATGCTGCCGGCTTGTACGCTTTCGAATAGGTGGGGCCACCACCTTGCTGGGGTCGGGACTGGTCGATCCCATCGGTCTAAATACTACCCTGCTCTGGTCGGGCCCTGTCGATCTGGTCGGTCGCATAACTACCCTGCTACCTCGGGCCCCATCGACATTCTCGGTCAAACGACCACCCTACCTCCCCTCGTGCCCTGTCGACATCCTCGGTCGAACTACTACTTTCCTTAGTTCGGGCCTTGTCGATCTCATCGGTCGAATCATCACCCAGCCTATCTTGGGCCCTGCCGATCTCGTCGGTAAAACCACCACCCTACCTACCTCAGGCCCTGTCGATGTCGTCGGTCGAACCACCACTCTGCCTACCTCGCGCCCTGTTGATGTCATCAGTCGAACCACCCTGCCTACCTCGGGCCCTGTCAACATCCTGTGCCGAACAACCGCCCTGCCTACCTCAGGCCCTGTCGATGTCGTCGGTCGAACTACCACCTTACCTACCTCGGGCCCTGTCGATGTCGTCGGTCGAACGACCACCCTGCCTACCTCGGGCCCTGTCGATGTCGTCGGTCGAACGACCACCCTGCCTACCTCGGGCCCTGTCGACATCCTCGGCCGAACGACTACCCTGCCTACCTCGGGCCCTGTTGACATCCTCGGCCGAACGACTACCCTGTCTACCTCGGGCCCTGTTGACATCCTCGGCCGAATGACTACCCTGCCTACCTCGGGCCCTGTTGACATCCTCGGCCGAATGACTACCCTGCCTACCTCAGGCCCTGTCGACATCCTCGGCTGAACGACTACCCTGCCTACCTCGGGCCCTGTCGACATCCTCGGCCGAACGACTACCCTGCCTACCTCGGGCCCTGTCGACATCGTTGGTCGAACCAACACCCTGCCTACCTCGGGCCCTGTTGATGTCGTCGGTCGAACTACCACCCTACCTACCTCGGGCCCTGTCGATATTCTCGGTCAAATAACCACTTTACCCGGCTCGGGCCCTATCGATATCCTCGGTCGAACTGCTACTTTCCTTAGGTCGGGCCTTGTCGATCTCATCGGTCAAATCATCATCCTCTCTCTCTTGGGCCTTGTCGATCTCGTCGGTCGAACCACTACCCTACCTCCCTCGGGTCTTGTCGATATCGTCGGTCGAACCACCACTCTACCTACTTCGGGCCCTGTTGATATCCTCGACCGAACAACCACCCTGCCTATCTCGGGCCCTGCCGTACTTGTCGGTCTCATACTTTGTATGCAAAACGGGCCCGGTCAGGGTGTACTCATTCAATCGCGCCAAAAGCAAGCAGGGGTGGTCAATCTCCTCGGTACAAAGTAACTGTAGGATGTGTGGGCAGGACGTAGGGTCGAGAGGGGGCCTCCTATCGTCGTTCGTCATTTGCCTCAATGTCGCATTGCTCCACAACGACGTTACGCTGTTCTTTCCCTCCTGTCATGGATTTACAGCGCCTTCCCTCTCATCCTCCCCCTCAGAAATCACCATGGTGAGTTCATGCAACGTCAACTGAATCATCGGTCTTCTGCGTTTCAGTTCTCAGCAGGAAAGCAGTTCTGGAAGCACGACGGCTTCCTCCCTCTTCTCAATGAAGATCTTGAGGTTGAGGTTTTCACATTCGGTGGAGCCTAAGGGGCTTCCGCTCCTCTTGACGAAGGTGTCTACTTTGGGGTAGCCCGGGTCGTCGCCCGCATGACCGCAGAGGCTGACGCTCAAACGACGGAGCCTGTCCTGCAGTCGTTCGTGAACGAGGTACGCTACCGCTTCCGCTTTACATGCTCTCCAGCATGTCGATCGTTTCACCATTTTTCTCAAGGAGTTCGTCTTGGAGTGAGGAAAGCAAATGCCTGCCCCAAAGGGCTGGCTCTGTTTTCCCGATTAAACAACGAACAGACAATCGTAAACGTAAGTGCATCAAAAATGATCTCCCACTGGGAGCTGCCACGGTTTTCTGGTGTTATTCTGCTATTGTGAGTTCAAGATTCAGTTCTATGAGATGATATCGTCGTCCAAAGACTGCGCGTCAAATTTACAATATTCAACATACTACGGCCGCGCGTCTATTCGCTATATCGGACCGAAAGCCAAATCAAACTGTGCCGTTCTCGCCCTCAGAATCTACAGGTGTGTAGATACCCATGGCATACATATACAAACAGAGATGCTGGTGTGGTGATTGCCACAACACCGATAGTTTCGACCGAGGGTATACATAACTGGTGCAGAATTGCTGGCATAACCAACAATGATTAAAATGCCTTGATGTATGTAGATAGATGCCAACTGCCAAGTCATCGTCATCGAGCATGGCAGATCACAGCTGTAACCTTCAAGTTGGCGATCCCAGAGAGCATAATATTTGATGATATAAGCACCAATCTGCGTGAGACCGAGAGGATGCAGTAGGGTGGCCTAGGTCACCTGGGAGGAACAGGGCACTGATCAGGCCTTCGTTTGCAATCCAATATTTAGCTCCGTTCCAGCGAACAAATCAGCGAGACGTAGGAACAAAGCATTGTGCATATGTATGTCGGTTATAAGCAGGTACACATGTTCATCAGCAGGATACACCCTAGTCAGACATGAGTACAATTGGTATTCGCCAATTCAATCTCTAACAAAGCCAGTTAGATCGAGACGCAAATGGCAACATCCACCAAGTCAAAGGCACTGCACGCACGATCTCCGTGGGAAAGGTAAAGCGGAACGAGTTGACCAAAACGAACAGCTTCAAAGTTTGAACCCTCCGCTTAATTGATACCGCGCGAACCCGGGTGTGTTCCTTCAGGAAAAAGGAAAAAAGGGTAACAGGGTATAATGCCGAACATGGACAGTATAGCTTGAAAACCATGCCAGGACCAATGCTGAGCAAAGGCACTGGAATAACCGAACGAGAATCAATGACTGTCAAGGAGAAACGAGCAACGGGTTACCTCCGACGGACGGTGCGATCGTGAGTCCTGATAACATGGCGCACATGATGGATGGTCATGAACGAGATGCCATGATAACAGGAAGACTGACACACATCAAAGCGCCCATGGCAGTTCCATGTTCCCTAACTCTATAGATATCCTCGATGGTGACAGAACTGAGGGAATTCTGCCAAAGCAGAACCGTTTGGGTCATAGAGGTTGCGACAGCAAAACCACAAAGAATGGAAATGAGAATTCCACAGACATCGGCCATTGTCCATGAGACAAAAGGACAAGTCCAAACTTAGCCTACAAGGGCCTTGTGAGGACCCACAGCGAGAACCGTACGCAGACCAGAATATGCCACTAAAATTTATGACCTCGCGCAAGATATTGAGTGGAGAACCGATCGTCACGGTGCAAACTTGTCAGCAACAATATGCATTGCATGCTTCACAGCCGCGGGTGTCAAATTGAGGTCTCCGGAGATTCGAGGCCTCAACGAAAGATCCGGGGACGAACATTGATTGGTTGTCCATTCAAACACGATTTAGGAAAATGCTAGATAAACTGCGAACAAATCCGGTGAGCGAGGACCAGTCTCTTTTGTTTATGGCCGAAGCGACTTGTAAACATCCTCTGTCCGAGGGACAGTAGTATCAAGTACCTCATTGGATGTACGTGTTAGACTAAAGCTGAGTCTCGTACTCCAGATATAAGTGTACTCACGATAGTCCAATGGGATTGAGTTGGCGCCTTGGTTGTTGGTGTCGGAGGTCATAATCAAGGTCATTATGCGTGTGAGCGAGTCAATCTAGACGATCATTGTAATCTTATCTCTCCTTACCCTCAGATGTACAATGACGCTGATATGTTTTTCTCAGGCTGAGTTCAGGCGTCCAAGGACACAACTCACACCTTCTTTCTTTGCTCTCGTGAACATTGATGTAGGAATGTCACCTATTACATAAGTTCGTAGTGGGGTGGAGTGGTATGACTCGGACCCGGATCAATTGAATGCGAGTCGGAAAAGATCCGAATTGCATTCGAGTACAAAGCTGCCTCGAATAACCGGTGTGCCAACTTCGTCATCGGTATCATTCCAAAACCCGCATTTGCGCATACGCTACGCTAGCGGGCAGTGTAATGATTCCGATCCGTCAATTTCGTCACCCTCCCAACGATCCAGGTATTTATCTAATAATCTATCTCAGACTCGCCGAAAGGACAAGACTTGAGCAACTCACTCACGACACACAAGTCTCAGACCAGAAATCTATCTTACCACTGCAAACAACAGATAGTGGTCATGGTGTTCCAGAGACTGTTCCTTTGTTTTCATTTGACTCCATATGGGGAAAGTAGCCTGTCACATTCTGACAAATAGGGTGTACGATCGACATGAAATTGAGCATCTTGCGACTGGATGTCATAGGATGCCGGACCAGTGAACGCAGCCAGCGTCCCCGAGTCAAGTTGTGTGGCCCAGAACGGTGCAAAACATTTTTGTCCTTGGACTTGGAGGCACTTGTGGTTCCCCACTGAGTCTGCAGCATGAGACGGTGAGTCCGATCCATGATGCAACCGAATGACACTCACTGGCATGGGTGTTCATCATGACGAGTCGTCTGCATTGTCCGATTTATTCCCAGGCGCGTAAATGAGTGACGCTACTAGTATGGCATGTGACAATATACGCAAGTCGTTGGTGGGGTGCATAGTAGTGATCGTCCAGACGTCCATCACCCATATTGCGTCGTTTCGAGCGCAACTGCTCGCCCCCCACCTCAACCATGTTCTTTTAATCCCAAATGCTCGTCCCCCACCTCCAACACCACCCCGGCTGTGTCGTTTCGAGAGCCACTACTTGTCCCCCACCTTCAACGTGTCGTGTGGAGCCCGATCGCTCGTCAAGGTGGCCACTGCATAGTGCTGTATAGAACTACCCGATGCGTGTGCCAGCGCCCGTGTCATGACCCTCATCAACCTCCCTCCACAGCCCCACTTCTGCCATGACGACGACAATGTTGTCAATACTGCTGTGCGATGACAATGACAATACTGTCGCTGGTACGAGCGCTACCGCCCTGCCCGACCCTTTCGGAACACCCTTCTCAAGCATGTCCCGTAGCCCCCACCTTGTTTTAGCTCTAATTTTGCAATAAATATTGTATTTCATTTTCATTTCAGTTGGTGAAGTTGTGAAGTGGCGGCAAAAGTGCATGAATAATAAAGTAGCCGTAAAGCAACTTTAAAGACTCGGGATCTACTTTGAAAGTAGTACGTGCATGACTACGAAAGTGCTGCAAAGTTCCCACAAAGCTCCCACAAAGTGCCGTAAAGTGATTGTAGGATTTGCTGATGCTCTACCCCTGCATGGTCAATCATGACGGAACGTGACGCTGGCTCAGGCAACGCAACCTCCGATACTTGTGGCACGAGGCCAGGTCCCTCGGTTCGCTCAATCGGCGAATTCGAGCGCGGCTTCCTCGGGGCTGAAGCTAATACGGATGGCAAACGGGCAGATGGGCTTCCCACAGAGGACTCCTTAGGACTTGAGGAACGCTCGCGAGAACCCTTCCTCGTCCCAGATACCTGTCGCTTCACCGGGCGAAAACGATAATGGGGGTAGAGGCGACCATGCTCCACTCTCTCTCTCTCGGCCAGTATCTTGTAACGCCCCCTTTCGGAGGGGGGGAGCTGCTTCCACGCCTCCGCTGCGCGCTTGGAGAGCGTTTTGGTGACGATGGTAGAGTCTGAATCGCTAGGCGGTTCCTGAGAAGAACTCCGCGCATGCTGGCGCGAATACTCGCACCGAAATATGATGAAGGCGTTACGGGGACGCGGGATCCAGCTTGGATCGCGATTCCGGTTACGCTGAGCTCGACGATCAGAAGAGGGTGCAATAGTGGTGTGGAGAATCCTCGTCGACAGGGACACAGGGGCAGATTGGGAGGGAGGGAAGAGTTTTGGAGCTGTCGTGGTGGGAAGGGTATCGAGAGGGGGACAAACGGGGCTGAGGAATGGGGACGACTGCGTGATGGGGTTAATGGACAAGAAGCACATGTCCTGGGAAATGTTCACTTCCACGTCGTCGTCACCAGCAGGGGACCAGCCGTGGATGACATCGTTGCAGGTCAGCATGGTCGAGGAATATCGTGAGGCAATGATGGTGACACGAATTGGAGGACGATCTCTCCTGGACTGGATAGGTTTATGAGCCCCGGAGGTATGTCACGGAGTTAGACTTGACATGAGCATGTGAACTTTTTCTACGAGAGTGTAGACGGAAACGGATTGCCCATAGAGACTTGTTTAGGAACGAAA
Organism: Porphyrellus cyaneotinctus; assembly: GCA_038091315.1. Taxonomy (NCBI): domain Eukaryota; kingdom Fungi; phylum Basidiomycota; class Agaricomycetes; order Boletales; family Boletaceae; genus Porphyrellus; species Porphyrellus cyaneotinctus. The sequence continues at coordinate 10,974 of JBBPOF010000728.1, read as the reverse complement.
ATCAAACCTCGATCATTGTAATTAATTTGGACGACTGTGGGGATACTATGACCTTTTTGTTTGGCATCATTTAACCGGTAATTAGTATTCGGAGTGTCTGCACGTCATTCAACCTGAGAGAGGGTAATCCCAAAACTCGACCTATGAGATGCTTTGTTAACTCGATTCCTACGACACATATCATCAATGGACTAGGACTCTGAGGTCGATCAAGAAGAGCGGAAGCTTGTCACGTACCGGCGGCAAGTCAGAACTGTGGGAGTACATAGTGGGGCACTCATCCACTACTTTGTGCGACGACTTATGCGATTAGATTGACCCACTTGCGACGGTATAACTTATGCAATTAAGTTCGACACCGAGGAGGTGTACCTAAATTCGGCACCATTTTGCACTTTATTCAGGAGCGTCCGGGGCTAGAACTCACTTGCCATGTCTTAGACGCTCTTGTATTGTCCCCCGGAATCGCCAACGGGACGACGGCCAGGTGACTCTGCAACGAGATCCACTATCATAGTTTTTTTTCATTGTTAGACTAGAATGAACTAATGAACTAATCCGTAGGGTAGGTACAGCAGCGCCATTGTCCTAAAATGATCACGTCGGCGGGCTGAGAGATACCGCGCCGACAATTGGAAACCGGCAATGACACTAGTCCGGCCCGGACCACGATCGTTCTCCTGACCGTCCCGCTCGTTGATACGATAGCATATTACTGGTTAGTAGTTGACGGTGCGTCGATCCCAAACGGATGACCACACATTTGAATAGACTGCCAGGTAGTCCGAGAATTGGGCTCGTCTCCGAGTCGTCGACGTTTGGATCTTGATTCGAAACTACTGTAGTGAGTCAGTAATGCGCGAGCACAAACATCGGGACCGCAAGGCGAGAATTGGTAAGCGAGACCAGAAGCCGATGATGTTGAAGGACGCTTTCCCACACTTCCGTCTCCACCACGTTCGCTTGATCCCTGAGTATGTCACAAGTGCCACAGCACGCGCACCCTCATACGCATTCACATTCCCGCCCAGTTCTCAACGGCGCCGACTACGAAACAGCGAATAAACACTACTTTGACGCGGAGGCACATCGATACAACGAGCGCCACGATGCACAAAGACGCGCTGAGAAAGTTGGACACGCGATGAGAGACACTGGGTTGTTCAAACAGGGCACCACGACCGTCATGGATTTTGCATGCGGAACAGGTGAGCTTATCAATGCTCATCTCCAACGCTCAAGGGGCTCATTGGTGATTCTCTGTTCCAGGTCTCATCTCCCGCGTGTTGGCGGCACAAGACCCCAAGTTGATCGTCGGCGTTGATATCAGTCAATCCATGGTCGATCAATACAACAAGACCGTCAGCGATCACGGTATCCTGCACGATGAAATGAGAGCTATCTGCGTCACCCAACGCGAAAAGCGGCTGGAAGGGTTGGAAGGCATGACCTTTGATGTGATCGTCGTGAGTACTTGATGACGTTTCAGAAACGATTGTACGCGAGGATTCATCGACGCCTACACCATCTCCCAGTGCGCCGCTGCGTATCACCACTTTCCTTCCGTTGACGAGGTGACCCAGACCCTCGTCACGTATCTGAATCCGGGGGGGTCGCTACTCGTCTCAGATCTACTTCATGGAGAGTCGACGCACGAAATCTTTCCAGAAGACGTTCATCATATCGTCGCACACAGAGGAGGGTTTACGGAGGAAGACATCCGTTCCACATTCGAAAAGGCAGGATTGAAGAACATCACCTTTGAGATCGTCGCAGAAGGAAAGCACCATGGGCATCCGGTGGACTTATTCCTCGCGAGAGGCGACAAGTAGGCCTCGGGGGATAAACTGTAAGTTCCAGGTATGCCTTTATTAGCATCATGAGCTAGATATATCAAGTGTACAGTAGCATCAGATATGATCAGTCATGTCAGTATCAAAGTCCCTCCGAACCGCTTCCGCGCGGCCACGTCGACTTTCACCTTCACCTCACGAAAGGCTTTCCACCAAGCCTTGCCTACAGTCTCGGATGTGACCCGCTGAGTTCCTTGATCTACCTCGCTCTCGTGCACTCCCCACCTTCGTCGCAACAAGACAAGCCACCATCTCATCACAGCGATCGTCTTCTCCATGCCAGCGTCAGAAAACTCCACGCTCTGCACCAGGAACTTGCAAAAGAACTCGACGTCCTTTTCATTTGGAGGATGCTTCTCGAAACCCTCGACCCACGCTTCGATGACGCACTGTACGTCGTCCGTCTTAGTGAAGGAGAGTTTCTCCCCCTTTTTCTTTCCCTGCTGCTTCAGCGTCGGCGGACGCGGACGATGTGCTTTCGGCGCTGGTTTCTTGGGGTGAGAAGGTTTCTTTTTTTCCCGTGGCGCGCGCGTCGTATCCTTGATCACGAGCCGCCGATCGCTCAGCATACCACCACTTTTCGTATGCCGAGCCATGATCAGTTGTTCGCGCTGCATGTCCAAAGGCAGCGCGGCAAACACGCCAGGGTCGATGTCCAACGCACGTAGCTCAGCCTCGGAAGCCCGCACCGCAGATGCGCTCGCAGGCGTGTCGCGTTTCGCAAAAAGCACGCTCTTCTTTGGTGAGAGACTGCTCCGTGATCTGGGGGCGAGCTGTTGTGTGATGCGTTTCACGTTTGGACCCTTGGCGGCTGCGTTGGAGGGTGACGCAGGTGCAGCCTCGACCACAAAGGGTGAGTGAGACCGGCGTAGATACTCGCCCTCTAGTTCTTTCCGAATGTCTTCGGGCAGAGCCCCCAAAACCTCCATGTCAACTTGTGAAAGAGTCGGCAAAGCCTGATCCGCATAACTCTGCACAGCTGCGTCAGCTGTCACAGGTTCACCCTGCGAAGATGGCGGCTGAACCACAAGCTCAGGCATATCATCGGATTCCGGCCGCGATGGCGCAGGATATTTCGAGACAGGTTTTCTATCTGTAGCCTGGAAAGGCAGTTTTGCTTGTCCAACTTCTACGCTTCGGCTATTTTCTAGTTTTTGAATGTGGATTCCTATCCCACGAAGCTCTGCCGGGTCGAAACTCCACGACTTGAGTAGTCGCCATGCATGGTCTCCAATGTCCTTGCTATTGCTCGTCGCCTGGCCTTGCGCGTTCGATAGCGCAGTCTGCTTGTTGAACGATTCACAGAGGCCGTGACCCATGAACTAGAGGCACTTTGAACACTCCTAGCTCATCAAACGAGGACTTGACGTACCTTGGGTGCCTCCTTCGGAGCACTCGGATCACGTTTCAAAATCTTGAGCGACAACAAATGACCACGCGTCGAGATGCTGTCCAGGCGCCTAGCCACTTCCTCTGCCATACGATACACAAACTCTTTCGCTTGCTCGTTATCCTCAAATCGGATACCATACTACATATTCTTAGCATCACATGAATAAAAGAGTCTAAAGAGAGAGCACATACGTTAATGTCACAAGAGACAGACTTGCGAGGTTTGTCCGATTCAAGTTTCCGATCGTCGATACCACGGATGGCCTTGTAGAGCGTCTCTCCTGTGGTCTTTCCCAGTGCCTCACAGAGTTGGGCCTTGGTTCGTATCATCAGCTCACCTAGTTTTGTCGCGCCAAGTTTCTCTTTTGCTTTCTGGCGCGTCGAATGCCCGAAACCATGCAGGTCATCGATATCAAGCGGTTCGAGGATACTTTGAACATCGTCGTGCTTGAGGTGAAACAACCCAGCAGGTTTTGCCTTGCGCGTGGCCAGACGTGCGAGCTGGATGTTCTCCGCGATACCGATGCTGACTAGAGAGATGGTAAGTAGGGAATTCTCGAAGAGTATTGTATGATATGCCTACCCTCGCATTCAGTCGCTTGCTTCACTTGGGCTCTGATGGTCTGTGCAAGCGTGACAGCAAAATCATCCGCAGAGAGCGGGGAAGCGGACCTCAGACGAGCAACTGCTGAGGACACATCTATGAGGGCTTCATCAACAGATACGGCTTGAAGATCGTCCGCGTGGCACATTAAGATGGTATAGAATTGAAGGGAGAATGACTTGTATCTAGGAGTTTCGAGTCGAATAAGATATCTATCACGCAAACCGAGCTAGTCGACTCACCGCTCAAATTCGTAAGGAATAGTGGCTATCTCAGGACATAACCGCCGAGCTTGTCGAAGACTACGATACTGTCAGACAATACCTCAACACACATCTCGACAAAAAAACTCGCCTCATTCCGTTTTTGATACCAAACGCCCTCGCCTCGTAACTCGCACTCGCAATCTCACTCGTGCTCGAAGCACCGCCCTGGTCGCCCTGAGAATGACAAACGACGACAGGCTTCCCTCGAAGTTCAGGCCTGCTTACGAGGCCAGCAGAGACAAAGAAACAGTCGAAGTCACAGTGCATGATAAACTTCTCTATGTCTTTCTGCTTTCCCTTGGCTCGAGAAGGCGACTTGAGAATAAACCCCGCGTTTCTCGTGCTAAACTCGACCATCGAGTTCGTTTGTGCGCCAGAAGGGACGGCCCTGTCACCATCTTCAGGCACATCAAACGTACCACTCTCCGCTCGATCTTGCGCCTCCGCTACGAGACTTTTGAGCTCTGCCTTCCAAGTAGATAAATGATGCAGACGCGAATTCTTGTAGAAGCCTTCAATAAAGTCTGGTGCGATAGATGTATGCGCTGCTCTCCACTCAGGATTAGCCATCACGCGTTCAGCCATCTCGTTCGAACGGTTTGCGGCGTACTCGGGGATGCGCGCAGCGTCCTCCTCTATCCCTGGGTCTGTCACATAGAGGGGGCGAGGGGAGTCAGATTCTTCTGACTCTGGTCTCATTTGTTTACTGGGGCCGGCAACACCTTCAGCGCCAGCTCCACCTGAGCTGGACTGTCCAGCCTTGGGTGTCAACGTCAGAGACGTCGATTGAACGGTTTGCAACTGTAGTGTCGCCTGACCGATTTGTGAACCTTGAGATTGCTCCGACCGATCTCCGGGACGAAAAATGTAATTTGTCCAGGGTAGGAGAGATCCTGCAACGACGCTGTCCAGTAGCCATTCAGGTCTGACAACCTTCATATTCTTGAATTCCTTGACTTTTGCCGCGGTGAGCGAACAGGTGACGACGTGGGTCCTGTGGAACAAGCTCAAAATACACAAGGTTGAGCAACGGGGCATGACACACATACACGATCGATTTCTTGTCGAGATACGGTTGGAAGATGCCCCCGTGCTGTATTAGAAGTCTCCGGAGATCCTGCACCGACGGCTTCGTCCAGCCATTTACCTAGGTCCAAGTTAGGCGACACGAAATGTGAAACAGAACATGGAGACGCACGTATACGGAGATGCCCTTAAAGATATCACTCTTCCCCTCTCCACCGGCCTCGGCATCCATATTCGCATTCTGGATTTGCAACTTGGCTCGTTTTCGGCGCATATACTCTCCAAAATGACCAAATCGTGATGCGCCGTATATGACAGCGTCTTCTTCTGGGCCATTTTGCGTCTTTCTCTTGGTGGCTGCTGAATTCGACGCGTGGACGAGGTTATCGGGTACAAGGTTGTTAGAGAACCTGGGATTATGTTTCTGCGTCGTCTGGATAGCATTTATAGCGGGCGTGCCATCAATCAATATGACATCCTCCTCAGTCTCCATTGATATTTGGGTCTTCGCGTACTAGGAGACAGAGAAGTACTTATGTAAGCGACCTCATCGCTTCCCTTGTGTACACGGAGGTTCACCGAGAGGGGATACAGTTCACCAATTGACCTCGAAATTTTCAGGTGTATTTACAAGATGGTGCTCTATCGTGTTAACTAGCCCACATCATGTGGCGAGGGGGCATTCGAGATCACCCCTGGTAACGTGTACACGAGGAGTAAGGTTACAAGGGAAAGGAAGTGGCTGACTGTTATCGCATTTTGAAAGTCAGAACAATCGAAGAAAATGGAACGAACTGTCTGAACTTACTATGTAAGCCCACTCGAAAACCTTGCTTCGAATTCGATGTCATTACCATTCACGTCTTTGATGGCGTTGAAGTCCAACGTGGCTAGCATCGTAGTAATACCGCTCCACATGGACACATCCGCACTAAATCTGCCTAGGACCGATAGAGTATGGAGCACATCCCCTCCTCATCCGGAAGTATACTGGGGCTCACCTGAGCATTTCCGCCTCCCGAATCCAAACACAAAATCAGCGGGATTATCGTCGTTCAATATCCCTTCCGAATTCAAAATCGCTCAGGACGGAATACCTCTGGATCGGGATAGCGAGTTTCATCGCGTGATATTGCCCTATATGATGGTTTCAGAAGTTTCCTGCCACGGTATGCGATGTGTTGACTAGTCCTACCAAATATTTGCAACGACGGTTGCACCTTTCAAACATGTGTCACCACATGCCGATTCCATTTATGTCTATAACGCCGGGAATGAAGCTTTGCAGAAATCGTCGACAACTTTAACCATTGGATCTTCGCGAGGCTGTGACTCGTAGTCGCAGACGACAGACATAGCCACCCCAGTAGCAAACCTAGAGGAAGCCAAAAATTCAGGAATGAGCGCGCAAGACTGGTCCCAAACGCTTACGTTGCAAAGTGAGACGGATACTCCTTGGGACTGTCAAGGATGTTGATGAGTATCTGGCGGGCTCTGCGAAGTTGTATCGGGCGAAATACAACAGCAGCCTCGGCGCGGAATGACTGATGCATGATGCGTCAGCACAATCTCCAATGGGGACTATATCGGGCCATGGCGAAGTTGATACTCTGTCCGTATCTGCTACAGCATCAGATCGCTCTTGGGAGAAGTGTCAGAGATTGCACTCGCGGCTCAAGAGTTGCAAGAAACGGGTGGTCAGAATATATCTGCGATCGTTTCTCAAGTAGCGCCGTTGCATCCGCGCACGAATTCAACACGATCACGTCAGTGTCCAGCAGCCGGACATACATCACATCACCTGGCGTTCCTAAGTGCCAAATATTATAGCTCTTCATTTTACTCACCATACTTTGCCCGCCACGCGGTGTACGTCAACCAAGGCTCCTGTGTATTGATCGCGAACGAGTTTGGACCGAATAGCAACCACCGTCACGATTGCACCTAGAATCAGCCCTACAAGGTGAATAGTTGAGGCTTTTGCTGCAACAATAGACCACTCCATGGCAGGATTGAGTGGGGGTATCCTCTAGAAACGGATCGCCTTATAAACGCACGGGCGATTTGGCGGTGCTCATCAACGGGTAGGTGAGATTACAGACATGAATGCTGGATTTGAATACTCAGAAGTAGAAGTCGAGAAGGCTGTGTAGTGTGACGGTTCTTAAAGCCGTACAGAGCCTGAGTGAGTTGAGATGTCGCGGGTGCTACCCGACGAGTGAGGAAGGAGGAGCGCGGATGTGATGGCGCAATCGAGGGAGGAGGGTTGAGGGATAGTGAGAGGTCGTGAAGGCGTGGAGTCGCGGTGAGCGACGGATCGTGCCAGTGAGCGATGAGAGAGAGTCTACGGACATGAACGCGACTAGAAGTCTGCGGATAGACGCGACCGTGACTGAGCCGAGAGTCTACACTCGAACGTAAGTCCGCGAGTAGACGCAGCGATTCCATACTACTTACCACGCTCGGTGACCGACGCTGCTAACCACAACACAGAGGAAACCCCTCAAGTCGACTGCAACCTTCATCTATCTACCACCCTTACTCGTTGATGGAGAAAGCCCAGCAACGACCATAGGAGATAAGTCAGTCTGAATGGGAAGGGAAGACGATGAACAACACAAGCATTTTGTGCCTGACCGCACCAACCACGCAAAACGCCTCGACCTCAAATACCAACATACGCACGTCCACGGTCAACACTCAAAGCCCATCAAGGCACCTATTTCTTTGTTTGTGGTCTCCCTATTCCTACCATACCCGGCTGTCCCCGAGTGGTTGATACCCATAAGGTAGACACCCCGACATAAATGTATTTTTTTATGTAAATGTAAAAAGTGACGAGCACGACAGGTTGTACGAGTCAGCAGCAAGTGCGACGACAACGATGATGATTACAAAAAGCTAAGTAAAGAGGTAGTGCTATGCTACTTCATCTCGCTAGTTCTAGGCTGATGTATTCATCACTACTACTAGTACCACATCATGTAGACGCTGATTCGGAATTTGGACTGACCAGTGCCCGCAGGTAGTGCCCTCTATAGATGAGAATTTGAAGAGCCATTCATGGAATGCCGCTGCACCTTCTCGTCTCTATTATCCCCCAAGCCAGCGGCACGTTGAAGATCGGACGCGGCGAGTTGCCATGCATCGTGCAGACATGGGTCCCGCATCTCTATGTGCGCGATTGCGTCCCCTTGGTATCGGTGTGGGGCGTGGATATAGACCTTAGGTGACAAATTGTCGTAGGTCGTCTATCAAGGAGGTAGCGATTCGACACTGACTCATTAATGGCTTAGGAAGAATGATCAACGCCCCGAGAAACAAACAAACAAACACGACATCCGAAAACAAACACTCCAACTAGTCATGACTAGTACAACTCTAGGTTAGACGTGTTATCCCCAAGATCCCACCCATGTTCACCACCGTCCCTACAGTGACTGAACAAGGATCGACACGTCATCCAACCAAGGTGTGTCCAAATCCACCGTCAACGCCTTGGACACCCCCACCAGATCCCCACCAAGCCCCTCCCAAAGCAACCTTAACGCCCTATTCTCCATCTCACCGCACCCCGATCGCGATGCCACACATTGCAACCACCGCTCGACCACGCTTCGCTGCGCCTCTCCACAAAGGTCCGTAAAACCGTCCGAAGCCAATACGAGGTACTTGCGCAGTCGCTTCTGCGACGCTCCGAGCGGATAATGCGTCACCTCGGGCATGGAAGAGATGTAAGGCGGTGTCAAGTTTTTTACAAGGAATTCTTCCCACGGTAATGTATCGTGACCGCCAGGGAAGAGGTTGTACAAGATCCGCCTCGTGAACTCGGGTGGTTGCTTGAACGGCGTATCGCCAATACCTGAATACGTCCGTGAGCCCGATTAGACGTAAACATGCAGAAGGAACGCAACAGGTGGAAAGCCCTGAGACGCGAACTGACATCGAAAAGGAGCGATGGCACCGAGAACGCGGCCGTCAACGACACACTCAGGCTCACCCGGATGCTCGTTCTGCACGCGGCGGACCTCGGATTTGTTGGCGCCGTTGTGACTCCTGGTCAACACCTCGAAATTCCACGTCCGGTGCTCTGTCTCCGAGATCATGACTAATCACCATCACAAACATGTCAGCAAACGAACGTCAAAGCAGAATGATCCCCTGGCCCTCACCTCCTTGACAGTCGCCGAGGTTAGCCAACCAGAGGTTTTCATGGTCAGGGTCGACGAGCGCCACAAGCGCGGTGGTGCCATACATGCACAACCGCGCCTTCTTGAAGTTTTCCCCGCCGGTTGCGTGATCGTTGAGAACGGCATAGATCTCCTCGTCCGGCATGTGCCTGACCGACTCCAACCCGCCCGGAAACAAATCCAAGACATCGTTGGCAATCGCATCATCAAATGCCCGAATTGCACTGCTGAACACGTCCCCGATCAGCGGCGGAGGGACAACATGGCCACGATGCTTCCGCGTGATCTCCTCGAGAAATTGCCGCACGATGATGGGCATGTGATACGCCGCATGTTCCACCGTCGCGTCGCCAAGATGCCCTGCAGGGGGGAAAAGGGAATGCCTGTCAGAAGGCATCTAGATCGCCAACGCCGAGAACTCGCCATCAAACACGGCCGTAAACATCCACGTTCGCCCACCGACATCGAGCTGCTGCATCGCATACCGATCTTGGCTTGCCGTCCCAGGGAACGGTTGAAAGTTGACCGCATCGGCAGACCATCGTCCGTGGGGACCGTAGGACTGAGTCTGCGGGTCGGACGCTTGCGCGAGCTTCGCCCATGCCTCGGACGCACTCAGATGCGTGAACGTGCGGGGCCAGGGACCGTCTTCGGGTCCGCAGATGGACCCAGGGATGTCGTCATACCACACCTGGGAGACCGAGGAGGGCTGGACAGGCTGAGTATGTCTACTCACCACGGAGCCAACGGACAAAATCATCACGATGTCGCTGCGAAGGGAGGAAGGGCAGCGAGGAGGAGAAGCGCGGGGCAATTAAAGGTTGGCAGTTCTCGCCCGAATGCTTTAAACAGTCGACGCTTGCCAACCATTACCGGAGGGCACCTACGCCGTTACGGTGCAGGCATATCCAGATTTATTGTTCGATTCTGTGTCCTTAGGTCCTGTGCACATGCACGTGGGTTGACCAAGACGTAGGCTCGGAAGCAGCCGCCAGCATATCTGCCACGCTTGTCGATAGTTGCTCGTTCACGCGGTCATTTCAATATACCCCAAGGCACATTCAATGTACGTAACCAGCGTTGTTGCAATGTTCGTTGTGCTACATTAACTACGGTACTACGTATACACTAAGTATAATGCAAGGGGACGAAGGGGTGAATGGATACAGCGGAAGTTGCAAGGGGAAAAACGTGCTGACAAGTAAAACTTAGCAGTGTAACAAATCCGATCTAATTGTGTCGTGCGTCCATGTGAGGAAGAGTCATTGAGAAATATGCAAAGGCAACCGTTTCATTTACGGAACGGGTTGCGTGATCCGCCCGTGCTCGTTGGCTTTACCAAATATGATCCGCCAGTTGCTGTAGGTGACTGTCGAACTGAGGCGGCGTACGCCTCAGCATCCGTTAAAGGTTCCCGTCTTGTCAAGTTCGGCTTGCGCACTGAAGAGCCGAGAGTAGTCGAGGAGAATCGCGAGGTCAGTGGGTTCGTCTTAACAGGTTGCCGGGGTTCAGGGCCGCGCTGCGGAATCCCGGTCACTTCGGAATATATGGACGCCCTAGTTAGCCGCTGAGAACGATGGGATCCGTAGTCATGCAGCTCCGCATGTGGAGGCTCGTGTGGGGAACTCGTGCTCGAAAACCCA
>JBBPOF010000727.1:0-17620 GCA_038091315.1 Porphyrellus cyaneotinctus | reverse complement strand
CTCCTGTAGTATATAAGACTCGCCTGAGTCTGAATTTAAAAAACACTCTTGAACCCGTACCACAACGATCTAAGAGTTACCGCTTCACCACCACAAGGTTAGTACCCTTCGGGTTACGCTCCTCTCAACAGGTTATGAGCCCCGGGCAACACACTGAGTGGCAACACTGTGTGATACCCGTTGGTGAACGCCTACCACATTCTGATGCGGAAACGCTCGAACGGTGAATGCGAACGAACTTATCCTGTGCGGCAACGCCGGATACTTCCTGCAGCGGCAATGCGCAGAAAGTTCACCTTGACGTCGTCACAAACGTCAGTGAAAGTTCACCCAGAACTTCGGCATGGGGAGACTATGTCAAACCATCGCCATGAGGGCTCTGGGCGTCATTGATGCAGCAACCCCGCTCGCCGTCTGTTCTTCTCTATTGATTAACTCGGTTACTGACGTCCATCCCAGAAATACTATGTCGACCAATGCCCTTTTCGGAATTCCCAAGCTCAATGGCTCAAACTACCGGCGCTGGGCTCAGGAGATGGAGGCTTACCTCCGTTTCTCCAGACTCTGGCAGAAGATGCACAAGTCTCGCCCCGCTGCTCCCAAGGACGTCACCCTGACTTCTGAAGAGAAGACCGCCATGGAGGACAAGCAGACTGCTTGGGACGAAAATGATGACAAGGCAGTCGGCGCCATCAAACTTTGACTGGAACCTAACGTCATGCAGTGCTATGCTGACATTGACACCGCCATGACTCTCTGGGACTCCCTCCAGAAGAAGTACGACACACCTTCCCTCGCCTCCGCATACTCGGAGTTTAAAGCGATGATCGGGCTGGTGATCCCGGAAAACAACCACCCGGCTTCGGCCTTCTTGAAGCTGAATGCGCACTTCGCGCAACTCTCGGATCTGGAGTACGAGATCCCGACGAAAATCCAGGCGATGATCACCCTCGCCAAACTCCCTCGATATGCAGATTTCGCCACCCAACTCCTCAACACCAAAGCGACGGAGATAAAAGAGGGGGAGACAGTAGCAGAGATCTCGATGCATGAGCTGGAAAAGCTCACCATGGCAGCTTGGCAGCAATTTGCCACTAAGCGTAAGCCCAATCACTCCGGCGGCCAGCAGTCACAACCCCAGCAGGCGCAGTCCAGCGCCAACAAGGTTTCTAACGTCAAGCGCAAGGGAGAGGATCCCGCCTTCTCACAGCAGCAGCAACAGCAGCAGCAGGGAAATGGTGAGGAGAAGAAGAAGAAGCATCGTGCTGGAAAGCGCTCACAGCAGGGAGATGACAAACGGCAGCAGCGTCACAACAATGCTGCTGTAAATGAAGGTTCGGCGTCTTTCGCCTTCTCGAACCTCACAGCTCCACCCGTCGTCCTTTCTCCCGCCATACCTTCACTCACCCCACCAATCACCGACCCACGCTCACTGGCTCATACTCCCGGAGCGGCCCATTATGGCCCCCCCGGATTTCCTCATACCAAACGTGCCATATCGCTGGCACAACGCCTCGGAGTCCCTGGCACCGCCCAGACTCTGCGTCACCTGGATGGCCCCACCAACTGTCGTTTCGATTGGTCGGATGGATGCGCCTCCAATTCCTCCCACCGCCCTCTCTCCTCCTGTCTCGAAGATGTAGAAGTTGAGATGGATGTCGTCGATATAATCGATGAGGACAATTTCTGCAACGAGGATGATGTATCCATGGGTGAAGAAGCTGACGATTACGTCGAGCGGTTCTTCGAAAACCAGGCATCCTGGCAAGTACCCAATCCCTGTCACGGTCCTACTGGCACTGACGCGCGGTTTTTATCGCCTCAGATTGTACGTACATACTCGTCGATACGCCATGTAGTAGATAGTGACGATTCTACTGCTGTCCCATTCACGATGTGTGATGACTGCACCAAGCATGACAGTAAAAGTAAGGGAAAAGGGAAAGCTGCCGACCCACATGCGGTCCCACCTCATACGTGGCTACTCGACTCAGGGGCTTCGTCCCATTTCACAAATGAATTAACCGATTTCATCGAGTACAACGCCTTCTCAAACGCCCAGTATACGCAAACGGCAAACGGCCATGCCCCCATAAAGGGCATCGGTTCTGTCATCATAGAGTTTAATGGACAACCTGTGCGGCTATCGCCGGTTATCTATATGCCCTCATGTGACGTCAAACTGATATCCATGGGCACTCTACTGAAAGACACTTGCCTAACGCTAACGACCAGGCCGAACGAGATCGCTTTCTATGATAAGTGCTATAAACGCACTATTCTATCCTTCCACAGCCACGGAAATGACACGATGTACTGGATTCGTGCTCCTGCCATCCATCCGCATGCCAAATCAACTGGTATGGTCTCTGTGGATTTTGAACTACTCCACTGTCGCCTAGGCCACCCCTCAAAGGAGGTCCTACGAGCGGCGAAGAAACACCTTAAGGACTTCCCTGACGTTGATATTCCGTCACAGGTTCCTATATGCCCTGGATGCGAGCTCGGCAAACAGCCAAATCGCTCTTTCCCTCATAGCGAGACGCGGGCAACCGCTCCCTTTGAGATGATCCACTCAGATCTTAAATCCCTAGAGGTAGAGTCGTACCATCGATACAAGTACGCCGTCGTCTTCTATGACGATTTTACTTCTATGGGCTGGATCGTCTGCATCCACTCTAAGGATCAGACATTGAAGGCTGTAAAGCACTTCATTGCGTATATCCGAACGCAGTTTAATGCCAAGATCAAATCCTGGCGCTCCGACGCTGGTGGTGAATACACCTCCAAAGCTCTTCAGGAGTACATGCGTGATAACGGAATTCATATTACGCAGTCCGCCCCATATGCACATCAGCAGAACGGGCGTGCGGAACGCTTCATCCGCACTATTATGGACAAGGCACAGGCGATGCGGTTACACGCTTGCCTACCAGCTTCCTATTGGGAGTTTGCGATGATACACGCAGTCCACATATATAATAGGACACCCAATAACCGTTTAAACTGGAAGACCCCCCTAGAGTTACTCAAGGGGGAGAAGCCTTCCATTTCACACTTACGCGTCTTCGGATGTGGAGCCTATGTGCACATTCCTGCAGAGACACGTGGTGGGAAGCTTAACCCGAAATCGCAGTTGATGGTCTACCTTGGCATTGCCATAGGATCAGACACCAACTACCTCTTTATACGACTGAATAATGCTATTCATACATCGGCGCATGCGATTTTCGATGAGAACCTCTTCCCTCGATGCTCGAAGGCGCAACCACATAAGCCGCTATCACACCCTCCACGTCACCGTCATTCTCATGATGATGACGTCTTTGATACACATTCGAACGACGGATTCGATTCTGACACCGATCACTCTGATGTGGCACCCACTCGTGATCCCCCTCGTCCACGGACACCCTCTCCAGCTCCACCGGCGGATCCTGTTACTCCACCTCGCGCACCTCGACCACCTCCTATTGGCCAACCGGCCCTACCTCCGAGGCGACAGCCTGCTCGGCAACGTCGTCCACCCACTCATCCAGATAATGTCTATGGGGATAAACCTCCCGTGGAACAAATCAAGGACATCGAGAGCGAGTCTCGCTGGTGAAAGCTAGTCGAGGACCAACCCGTACCTGCACCAGAGACACCACCGGTTCCTGGCGCTATGCCTCATTCCCCGTCTCCTTTGGAAGCGGATGTTGAGCGCCTAGTGCAGGAAGGGGGAGATGCACTAGTGTCTTTCCTATGCAATCGCGCGATTCCGGTCGTGGAAACCGCTGCCCCTAACTACAGAGAGTGGAAATTCTGTGATATTCTCAAGCTCCCTGCCGATGAGCAGAAACTCTGGCGCAAAGCCTGCGAAGACGAACTCCAAATGCTCAAAGATCGCAAGGTCTACGAGATTGTGGACAGACCAACCCATAAGAAGGTCATTAAAAACAGATGGGTATTCGATGTTAAACCTGATGGACGCAAGCGTGCTTGACTGGTAGCCAAAGGCTTTACCCAGGTTGAAGGCACTGACTTTGATGCCATCTTCTCCCCAGTAGTACGATTCGAGACGGTGCGGGCCATGCTCGCCCTCTGTGCTCTAGAAGACTGGTATATTACCGCTCTAGACGTACGTTCTGCCTACTTATACGGCTTACTGGAAGAGGAACTTTACATGGAGTTTCCTGAGGGTTTCTTGCCCCCTCACCTCAAAGGCAAAGTCCTACGTCTCCTTCGCGCCTTATATGGCCTAAAACAAGCAGGATTAGCTTGGTGGCGCGCTTTGGACAAATCCATGCAGGAACTAGGATTTACCCGGCTCAAATCTGACGCCGGACTATTCATCTATCACAAAGGAAATAACGTTATCCTAGCGATCATCTACGTAGACGATGCCCTCTTCTGCGGACCGAACAAAGCCTTTGTAGATAAGGTTAAGGCTACATTTATGAAGAAATGGGAATGTCGTGACTTAGGAGTTCCTACTGAATTCCTTCGTATGACTATACGTTGAGAAGGTCGGAAACTATTCCTTGACCAGCGCGCTTATCTCGACAAAGTGATTGAGCACTGCGGAATGCAAAACGCTAGATCTGCGCCCACACCATTGCCGCAGGGTTTTTACCCTACGAAGAACGAATCCCCCGTCGATCCTGAGTTGCGGACGCGCTTCCAGACCGTTATCAGGTCGTTATTATACCTTATGATCGGAACCCGACCAGACATTGCGTATGCGGTGACACAACTCGCTCGTATGTCTACCAACCCATCAAGAGATCACCTTGAAAAGGCTCTCTATATCTGTCGCTATCTGATAGGCACCAGAGATTATTCTCTAGTCTACGATGGTGCTAGCGATAAAGGCATCTTTGCCTGTACAGATTCTGATTGGGGTCAGGACAAGATCACCTATCACTCGCAGACAGGATTCTTCCTGAAACTCACAGACGGTGTATTCCTTTGGAACTCACATCTTCAGAAAGTCATCGCATTGTCATCCACAGAAGCCGAGTATATGGCACTGAGCGATTGTTCTCGCCAGGTCATTTGGATCAAACAGATGATGGAAGAGCTAGGTTACCACTTAGGCCCTCTCCCTATCTGTGGTGACAATCAGGGTTCGCTCTTCATAGCACAGAACCCGGTGACTGAGAAGAGATCCAAGCACATCCCCATCCGGTACCACTTCATACGTGACGCTGTGATGATGTGGAAACAGGTTGAACTATACTATATCCCAGGGACTGACAACCCAGCGGATATGTTCACAAAGAACCTCGGGCGTGTCCTGTTCGAGAAGTTCCGTTCCCAACTTGGATTAGTCTTTAGGTAGAATACTCGCCACCATTTGCTGGTCGTGCGGATGTTTTTTCTTTTCTATCATAAGATTCACACTGCCGCTTACAGTCTACTATGGTAAACTAAGCGAGGGGGAGTGTTGAAATGTAGCGTACATATATGGTAGCTTACATAATACTCTCCTGTAGTATATAAGACTCGTCTGAGTCTGAATCTGAATAACACTCTTGAACCCGTACCACAATGATCTAAGAGTTACCGCTTCACCACCACAAGGTTAGTACCCTTCGGGTTATGCTCCTCTCAACATAGATGAGGAACACAATGAGTACCCAAATGAAGTGGGGCACCATGGCAAACGGACAGCCGAGCGCTTGGATGGAGAGTGTGGCGGAATATGTGTTGGGGATGTTGTTGGAGCTTTCTCATAGACACATGAGCACACAATTCAGTCAAGACAATGAAAGACACACATTGCACTCATCGCCAATAGCACCAGGAGGAACTTTCCTCCCCCACCCCAAGGTGATAACACTTTAGCAACTAATGCACCCGTGTTCCCATCGGAACCAAGGGCAGCAACATAGGCAGGATTGGTGATCGTCACTAGCGTCGCACCCAGCATCACAGTGAACACTATCAGAAGGAACAAACCCCAAAATGTCAATATGAACACATGCCAAGGATTTGTATTGACTGGCAAGTGGACGTTGTAGTCTGCAGCAACAGGTGCCCAGCCTACAACAGAGCCAAAGATGATGGCACCAAAGCTAAGAATGTTGGTGCTGAGTGCTCTTCCAGTATCTTCAAATGGTTTTTGGACATTGACGTCATATCCAGCTTTGCTGCCAAGTCCATAGAGACAACACATGATAAAGAGTGTGACCAGCCAGGCATAGCATTTATAGACATGGACCATGTCATAACCAATGAAACAAGGAATGAGACAGCAGATGCTAATGATGCTGATGCCACCGATGAGGGGGAGTGTGTTTGCATTGATCAAGGCAATGGTCTGACCACCAAGGATGATGGCTGTCATAATCCAAGTCTAAAGGTTGAGTGTCATCAGGAGATGAAGCATGCATGGAAAGGAAACGAACTGAGTGAGGATGTTCAAGACAGAAAAGAAGGTACTGCCAAAGTAGCCTGAGCTGTAACAGGAGATGATCATTGTATGCAAGCCAGTCTGTGGACCAAGGGTGGCAATGAATGCTGTTGCTACACTACTGAGGGCAGCAAAGCAGAAGATAGTTGCGATGACATGACTGGCTAGGTCTAAGTACAATTTGAGGTCAATGCAGGTAATGGAAGACTCATGGTAAGGTAAGGGTGAAAGTGTATTGGGCCAATACACCCACAGGTATGGTCATGAGTACCATGTTGGCCGACCTATTCCATTGGTGAGGTACAAAGCAATACCAAGAAAGTGGTTGCACCACCACATCAATAGACTGCAAAAGATGATAAATGCATGCTTGGACATGGCACAAAGGAATTAAACTTGTTCCAAGAATGTTTTGTCTCCCTCTGGTTCTCTGGTACACGTCCTATGCCTCTTGCTTTGACACCATTCTGGAAGAGTTTGGAGAGAAGAGGGCCAAAGACACTGAAACATTTGGCAATCACTTGGTCTGGCACATCCTCCACTGCATACGGCTGGCTCTTGATGCCCCTTTCCCTGTTGTAAGAACCTTGGCTGCTGTCATTGGACATGTTGGGGGTGTGGGGAAGGAGAAGGGTACATGGGAAGGGTAAACTGGATGAAAAAGGGACTGGTGTTGCATGCTACCTAAGGATATTTATTTGAGCAGAATGATGTGATGAATCACATGGTTTGTTTCAGGCCAGTGTTTGGAGTGCCAAGGATGGACAGCCATATGCCATGTGTAGTGGCAAGCCCAACTCAAACTCAAAGATCATGGTAATGTCACGTAAGCATTATTGTGCTCACTCGACATTCTAACTCATATGTCAGTATCTCCCTATCTAGAGGCCCAGAACACATAAATGCAAGGATTTTTGATATCTGTCCCTTTGACACCATAACTATGACTGATCATGATGGTACTGTCATTACTCAGCGCAATTCCACTAGCATATACTAATTTAAGGGAAAAAAGGGCCAAAGTCACATGTAAGTGTTTCTTCAAAGTGGAGATTGTTGCCAAATGTGAGAGATGAAAAGTGCACAGTGTATCCAGGAGCCAAATGGCCATTGTCAATTGTATGTCCACTTATCATGTACAGGAATGATGTTCACTGTTGAAACCTGCAGTGTTGTCAATGTTCCCCAAGGTGCATGCCCTTGGATATGGGTTCGACCAGAGATACTCACACAACACTTGAAAAATTGCCAACACAAGCCTGCTGAAATCCATAACCAAATCACTGATATGTGTATTGAGCAAGGTTAGAATCAGGCACCTGGCCACCAGCTGAGTTGCCTCTGGCTCATCAAGTTGAACCTTCAGTACAAATAACCTGCCCAGAAAACATGGAAATTTGAATGGGTGTCAATTATGATACATCCTTGTGCTATTTTACAATCACCATTGCTATTCCTGAAATGCCCACCAGAATCTAGAATACTAGTTCACCAGTCACTGTCATCCCTTCTATTCCCAATCGACTCATTTCCTTCCACATGGCCATATTCACTATCAAACATCTTATCGTTGCCATGTTCTCCCCTTTTCCTCTTCAAGTATGTCTCCCGATCTCCCTTGTCTTCATTGACATACTTGACTGCATCATCGAAAAGGTTCTTGTGATGTGCATGATGCTTCATGTGAGTTCATCGGCACTTTCTGTCATGACCCAGGATACAACAGAGGACATTTAAACCATTGTACTGATCCTTGACAGCCTCCACGTCTGTTGTATGCCATCCCATGAAGTAGGAGAATGGTTGATCCAAGTGAGTTTCAATGCCTTGCACATAGTCCCCACAACAGAGGGAGCAAACCTCTGTGTTAGAACCATGATTACATGGAGGTCCTATGCTCTGTTTTGGCATCAGAGCGCAAGTCTGCTTAGAGGTTGACCAAGTCCAGTAACAGGAACAAGGTCCAAGGGTGAACGATGAAGTTTGGGAGTGAAGGATGAAGTCCAGAAGCAGATGGTGATGTCTGGAGATGGACAAGGATGTCCAAAGGTGGACGACAAAGTTCAGTGGGGGACAAGGTAGAGGATGAGGACAGATGGAAATGTCTGAGGACGAACGTCCTACAGACATAAACAGAGGTCATGGCAGACTTGACCAGAGGGGTTAGGGACTGCAGCTTCAGCGACTCAGGTTGGGGCGCTGCACCATTGTGCGAACTGTGTCCTTGTATTTGACGAGGGAGGGAGTTAACAACAGGGGAGCCAAAGGTAATGATGGAGGAGATGGGAGTCAACCCATTAAGGAGGTCAGAGGTTCGTGGGGTATTCAAGTCAATATTCGAACTAGAGTATGACACTATACTCTATGAGATTATATATGGAGGTGACAGGTCTGAGTGACTAAGTTAATGGGGGATGGGGTAAGTATGCCGGAGCTGAGATGGAGGTACTGACAAAAACTAAGAGAAGGACAGGAATTGCCCAGTGCTACAATACATTAGCTAGGAATGAAAAACTAAGTAAAAAGTACTCATCTCAGCTGCTGCCTAAGATGGCAGAAATGACTGAGGTGCTTGTAAGCAGGGTGAAGATATATATACTATGGGCAGAGGTATACTCGTATTATGTTACCTGCAATATTGTAGTAGCAAACCTGAAAGAACATTTTGACAATTTCCAATACTTCCAATGCTTCCAATGCTTCCAGAAAAGCGCAGGAATGTTCCAGAAGTGGTTCTGGTGGTTCTGGACCTTCCAGTGGTTCCGAGTCCAGAAGTGCACAGGAAAATTCCGGAAGTGGTTCCAGAATGGTGGTTCTGGATATTAAGATCCAGAAGTGTCAGAACTAAGGTTGGATACTGTCAGGTACAAATGGTCCAGAGCTGTGACAGATGCACAAATGTCCAGAACTGTGACAGATGTACAAATGCCCGGAGCTGTGCTTCTAAGTGAGACACATGTAGGTTAACTGATTAGTGATGAGGTTGTCACAGAGAATGAGTAAATGGGAGTCATAAAGTAGGAGTCATAATCAGGGGAGATGGAAAGGGCGGATTGAAGCCTGGAGGTGCAGGAGTGTGCCAGAGGTGCAGATGAGCGGAATGTGTCAGGAGTCAACATAGTGGTTGGCAGAGTGGACAGGAGTGACCCAGAAAAGGGTTGGAAGTGTCGGAGGTGGAGTATGAGGTTGAGCCTGAAACATGGGATATGACACTCTGTATCACTACATGCATGTTTCACCATCTTCACGGTCATTGGCATAAAAGACATGCAGCATGCTGCATGCATGTGAATGGTTGAATGTATAATCCCTATGGCAGCGAACACAGTGCTGGGGCTTGGATGAAGTGCTATGACAGTAGCACCTGCTGCAGTGACAGGTACAGGGGCCCGATGCAGGTTCTGGGGATTTTGTGCGCCCTGACTCCAAGTCAGCTCCTGAATCAGCATCAGAGCCAGCATCTGAGTTGGCTTCCAAGTCGTGCAATGATCCATCATCTGCCTCAGAACCATGGTTGTCTTCCTTCAAGTTGACCTCCTGTTTAGGCTCCCCCTTTTGAGTCTCTGCTGGGGTACAAGCCTGCACTTTAGTCTGTGGCCCATCTGCTGATGGATTTGACTCTACATTAGGGTGATGCTGAACAATGGTTTGAGACCACATAAGGCAATGTCTGATACATACTACTTTGAGTTTCTTCTCGGGGGGGATTTTGGAGGATTATTGTGAACAAAAGATGACAAGCGTCCTCAAAAGGTCCTTAAAGGCCCCTCTCAAGTAGTAGGAATGTTTAGGGCAAGAGTTTCTACCTCTCAGTAGAGGGGCCAAAGACCACATGCACGCATCATCACCACAAGGGAATTCATATCATTTCTAGACTTCAACTACACCATCTGGCTGGTCATGGAGAACTCAAACGCCACACCTGGAAATACTAGCTCGGAGTCTTTATTACACATAATGATCACCCTCATGCTCCACACAATGTAGGGCTTCGAGGGGGGACACAAAGTCGAGCTCGATTGCACAAAAGAGCCTGAGAGTCTCTTCCTTTCTGTGTTTCATTGGGTTAGGCACATGGTAGCAGGACTTGCCATCGCAAACAACATCTAATAGGCACCTTCGTGGACTGAGCACTGGGTGCTGTGTAGCTGTTGACCTGATCTGGAATTAGGCAATAACTAAACCCATCATCTAGTAATGGTCCAGTAGTTCTGATGGGCAGTTTGGCCTGCTACTTGTTGGAGCAGGATATTCTGGCTCCATGGCACCGAAGCAAAGTAGGTTTCATCCAATCTGCAGTCAATCTGTTTCATGAGAAAATTTGTTCACTCGATTGCTGCTTAACAGAACTTAACAGAAACAAAAAAAAAAAAAAGATAACACAATGGTCATTTGTCACTAGACCATCCACCCCAACCCGATCTCAATAGTATTGACCCCTCTTCCTCTCCTTCTCCCCGCTGAGGTTCTCCTCATCCTCCACAAAGGCAAATGCCTCTACATAATCATCCATCTCCTCTTTCTTCCTCTTCAAGTATGCCTTTTGATCTTCCTTCTCCTTCTTGGTGTACATACTTGACTTTATCGTAGAGGTTCTTGTAACATGTGTGATACTTCATCTGCTTCTGGTGACACTTGCCTTTATGACCCATAATATAGTGACTCCAAAAAGTGTTTCAATTCCTAACCCCAAACCAGGGCACGAAGCGCTCCGCAATCACTCATGGGAATTTCACTTAGCTTTGGTGGAGACAAATAATGTACAAACCCCTGGCTACAAATTATGTCACTGTGTCATGTGACCCAGGTCAGGGGCTATTGAGATACACCACTTTTAAAACAGCAACACCATTGGAACAGTTTTTGGACTTTCATAATAATATGGGTATTGGATATATATTAGTACTTGGTATATCCCCCTTTTGCCTTAATCACAGCCTGGACCCTCCTTGGCATGCTTTCAATCAACTTCTGACACTCCTCAGCTGGTATCCCCTCCCATACCTCTTGAATCCTATTCCATAACTGATGAATTCCATTGGAAGGATTTTCATACTCTGCCAGCCTCCTCTTCAGGTAACCCCAGAGATGCTCAATGGGGTTGAGGTCAGGAGACTGTGCAGGCCATACCATAGTCTCAAAATCCTGCTCTTCCAGCCATGCCTTCACCTTTTTACAGGTATGCTTAGGATCATTGTCCTGCTGAAAGATGATATTAGATGGATTGAGATCATGATACTGCAGAGTATTCAGCAGTTCATCCTTCAAAATTTGAAGGTAGAGATCCCCATCCATCCTACCATCAATCTTAGCAGCATAGCCAACTCCCTACCAAGTCATACACCCCCATACCATCACAGAACCTCCACCAAACTTGACTGTACCTTGTACTAGCTTGTCACTAAGGCCCTCACCTGGCTTTTTCCAAGCCCATTTGCACCCATCTGACCCTAGGCGATTGATGTTGGTCTCATCAGACCATATCACCTTCTTCCAGTCCTCTATAGTCCAATCCTTATGAGCAATGGTAAAGTCCATGTGATTTTTATGATGTCTAGCAGAGAGTAGAGGGCATTTGGACTTGACTACAGCTTTCATCCCAGACTTGTTCAAGTGGAGGCAGATGGTATTGGAATGGAGAGGCTGGTTGGTGATGGCTGAGAGTGCTTTGGTCACTTGAACAGCATTCTCAGCCTTCAGAAATGAGATAAGGTGAAGAGCATGGCAAATATTGGTGGGGGAAAGCTTTGATGGATGACCTCCAACAGACTTTTGGAGGTCAGAACACTCCTTAGAATGAAGCCTGGATATGGTGGCAATGCCCACACCAGTACTGGATGCAATAGAGCAGAGGGAGTGACCATGTTAGAACCATGATTACATGGAGGTCCTATACTCTGTTTTGGCATCAGAGCACAAGTCTGCTTAGGGGTTGACCAATTCTGGTAATAGGAACAAGGTCTGAGGGTGAACAACAAAGTTCGGGAGTGAAGGATGAAGTCCAGTAATAGGAACAAGGTCTGAGGGTGAATGACAAAGTTCGGGAGTGAAGGACAAAGTCTGGAAGCAGACAGTGATGTTCAGAAGCAGATGATGATGTCTGGAGATGGATGTGGATGTCTGGAGATGGACCAAAGGTGGATGATGAAGTTCAATGGGGGACAATGTAGAGGATGAGGACAGATGGAAATGTCTGAGGACAAATGTCCTACAGACATAAGTGGAGGTCACGGTGGACTTGACCAGAGGGGTTAGGGACTGCAGCTTCAGTGACTCAGGTTGGAGCGCTGTGCCCTTGTGTGAACTGTGTCCTTGTATTTGACGAGGGACAGAGTTAATGATGAGGTAATGATGGAGGAGATGGGAGTCAACCCATTAAGGAGGTCAGAGGTTTGTGGAGTATTCAAGTTGATATTCAAACTAGAGTACGACACTATACTCTACAAGTTTATATATGGAGGTAACAAGTCTGAGTGACTAAGTTAATGGGGGATGGGGGTAAGTATGCCAGAGCTGAGATGGAGATACAAATGGTCTGGAGCTGTAACGGATGCACGAATGTCCAGAGCTGTGACAGATGTACAAATGCCCAGAGCTGTGCTTCTAAGCAAGACACAGGTTAACTGATTAGTGATGAGGTTGTCACAGAGAATGAGTAAACAGGAGTCATAAAGTGGGAGTCATAATCAGGGAAGACGGAAAGGGCAGATTGAAGCCTGGAGGTGCAGGAGTGTGCCAGAGGTGCAGATGAGTGGAATGTGTCAAGAGTCAACATAGTGGTTGGCAGAGTTGACAGGAGTGAGCCAGAAAAGCATTGGAAGCATTGGAGGTGAAGTATGAGGTTGAACCTGAAACATGGGATATGACAGACCAGAATCAAGCTGAGAGAGGATGGTATTCTGCTGAGTAGTGGAAAGTGATCGCATGATGATAGTGGTAAAGGAACAAGAAGCATGGGAATGTTTTAAAACTCAGACATCATGTTTAAATGTATATATTGATTTGTATGACCAAACAAGACCAAATAAAGTCATGTTTGGTTGAGATTCTGAATGTCATAATAAAAGTCCAAAAACTGTTCCAATGGTGTTGCTGTTTTAAAAGTGGTGTATCTCAATGGCCCCTGACCTGGGTCACATGACCCAGTGACATAATTTGTAACCAGGAGTTTGTACATTATTTGTCTCCACCAAAGCTAAGTAAAATTCCCACGAGTGATTGCAGGGCACTTCGTGCCCCAGTTTGGGGTTAGGGATTGGCACACTTTTTGGAGTCACTGTACCTTCACCAACTCATCACTCTCTACTAATATTATGCCATTGCTAGAAGGAAGATTGTGGAGAGCCCCAACCCCTTATCTGAGGTCACAGCTCTCTTTGAGACATGGAACATCATCCTCAACTCACTCCACTTGGCAGGGATCCTCAACCTTATACCTCCACCCATAGTATATATACACGTTTCCATGATTGCAAAGCCCCTCCTATCACATTTGTTAGTGCACCTGCATTTGCACTAGCTTGTCGCCTGGGAGGCTCTGTCAAATTTAGCCTCCAAATCTGCTCCAAAGAGAGTAACCTTTGTTCCTCCACCACTTCTGATGATCCAGTAGACCTTTCTGATATACCTCCGGACTACCACAAGTTTGCTGATGTATTCAGCAAGAGCAAAGCATCCATGCTACCTCATCGCGAACATGATTTAAAGATCAATTTGGAAGATGGCACCTCTCCTCCCCTTGGTACCCTCTACTGCCTTTCCTCCACAGAGCTTGAGGCACTTTGTATGTTCCTCAACAAAAACCTTGCTAATGGATTCATCTGTCCCTCTTCCTCCGCTCATGTCACTCTGGTCCTGTTTGTCCACAAGAAGGATGGTTCACTCTGCCTCTGTATTGACTTTTGAAGACTGAATAAGATCACGAAGAAAGACCACTACCTGCTTCCATGCATCTCCAACCTCCTAGATGCTCTGAGCAATGCCAAGATCTACACCAAAATTGACCTCTGGCATGCATACCATCTGGTCTGCATCACTGAGGGCGACAAATGGAAAATGTCTTTCTGCACATGTTATGGCTCATATGAGTGGCTGGTAATGCCCTTTGGTCTCATGAACACCCCCACTGCTTTCCAGCAGTTCATGAATACTCTCTTCACAAATCTACTCGACATCTACATAATCGTCTACCTGGATGACATCCTGATATTCTCCACAAACAAGTCTGCTCACAAAGAGCATGTCCGAGAAGTCCTCTGACGCCTCTGTAAACATAACCTCTATGCAAAACCTGAGAAGTGTGAGTTTCACACCAACTCTACTGAGTACCTTGGATACTGCCTATCTCCAGCTGGACTTACCATGTCTGCCAAGAAAGTCCAAGCCATATAGGATTGGTCTGAATCTCATAAAGTCAAGGATGTATAATCCTTCTTAGGGTTTGCCAACTTCTATCATTGATTTATAGACAATTATTCCACCATAGTCACTCCTTTAACTTGCCTTACCTGCAAAGCTGTCTCCTGGTTGTTCTCCAACAATTGTCGCTTCACATTCTAGAAACTCAAGGATGCCTGATGCCCCTATGATTGTAGAAATTGATGCTTCTGACTATGCTATAGCTGGAATCTTTTCTCTCTGATGTCCAGATGAAGAAATCCAGCTGGTCACTTACTACTCTAGGATGCTATCAGCTCCTGAGCTCAATTATGACACCCATGATAAGGAGTTGCTCGCCATTCACGAGTCTTTCAAAGCTTATCTTGAAGGTTCCATGCTTCCAGTTGATGTCATTACTGACCACAAGAACCTCAAATACTTCACTATGACCAAGCTTCTGACTTGCCAACAAGCCCGGTGATCAGAGTTCCTTTCTAGATTCAATATGGTCATCTGCTTCTGTCCTGGTCACCTTGGCACAAAGCCTGATTCCCTCACTAGATGCTGGGACATCTACCCCAAAGAGGGAGATAAGGACTACACTCATGTCAATCTGCACAACTTCTGACCAGTATTCACCCAGGAGCAACTTGCTGCATCCCTATGAGCCACTTACCTAGCAGCTCCAGTGCTCCGAGCCAGCTCTGTCTTTGATGTCGAAAACCTCCACAACAATATTCTCTCCACTCTCCCCTCAGACCCAGTGGCCTCTGTACACATGTCCACCCCTCTGATATCTGACTCTCATTTGTCTATCAATGCTGAAGGCTTCCTACATCTAGATAATTACATCTATGTGCCTAATGCTGATGACCTTTGACTTCATGTCCTCCACTTTAAGCATGATCATCCACTTTCCAGACATTTCGGACAAAACCGTACCTTGGAGCTTATCCACCACAAATATACTTGGCCAGGAATTAGGACATTCTTTAAGGAATGTGTCCTCCTGTACCTCCTGCATGCATGCTAAAGTTCCTAGGCACAAACCATATAGTCTACTAAAACAACTCCCAATCCCAGAACATCCATGGAACTCCATCTCAATGGACTTCATTGAACAATTTCCAGCTTCCTCCGGTTACTCTGCCATCCTCATCATCATTGACCACCTCTCTAAACAATGCATATTCATTCCAATGATGGATACCATAACTTCTCCAGAGTTAGCTAAGTTGTTTTTGATGAACATCTTCTCAAAGCATGGTGTTTCCTCCAACATTATCTCTGATCACAGTTCCAATTTCATGTTGCACTTCTTTAGATCTTTAGGAAAGGCCCTCAACATCCAGTTACACATTATCTCCAGATATCATCTGGAAGGTGATGGCCAAATGGAGCATATGAATCAGATGCTAGAACAATACCTGTGCATCTATTGCAACTACCAACAGGATAACTGCTCTGAACTTCTGCCTCTCGCAGAGTTCGCATACAACAATGCTCCTAGCACTACCACTGGTGTTTCTCCATTCTTCACACACAAGGGCTACCATCTGAATATCTCTGTACATCCAGAATGCGACCTCACCTCCACTTGCATGCTCAAATACTCAGTCAACCTCAACTCTTTACACCAATTCCTACATGAGGAAATGGACCACACTCAAAAATATTACCAAGGACCTGCAGATACCAAGTGAACTCTAGCTCTGGACTTCCAGCCTGGAGATCAGGTATTTGTCAAGGCTAAGTACTTTAGGTTGACTAGGCCATCCAAGAAACTATCAGAAAAAAACTTAGGGCCATATAACATCATTGCTAAAGCTGGTACCCATTCCTTCACACTCTGTCTTCCTGACTCTATGAAATCTGTACATCTGGTATTTCATGTCTCACAGCTAGAACCTTCAGTACCCAACATCATACCAAACCATGTATACCCCCCACCACCTCTGGTCAAAGTCAACGGGGAACCGGAGTTTGAGATCTTCAAGATCCTCGACTCGAAAATCAATCAAAGGCACAAGAACTGCAAATTACTCTACCTCGTATGTTGGTTAGGATATGAAGGTACTGATGAAGAAACTTCATGGTTACTAGCCACCAAACTTGATCATGCATCAGAATTAGTCGTGGATTACCATCTCTGGTATCCGGACAAACCTGGACCTCACAATTAGGCAATGAGAAACATTTATACAAGTTCCTACATTACAGAGGGAGGCAACAGATGAGACTATTATTCTATTCTTTAACCCCTACTTCAACCTCTGCATCCCTCTCCGTCTCTTCTGTTTCCTCCATCTCCTCCACTTTCTTTGCCATTTCCTCTGTCTCATCCATTTCCTCTGCTGTCTCCATGATTCTGTCTGTTGCTCCTTCCTCTACATCTGTGTCATCTGACGCACTCATGTCATCCTTCAATTCACCTCGCATGTTCCACACTTGTTCCTCCTTG
Organism: Porphyrellus cyaneotinctus; assembly: GCA_038091315.1. Classification (NCBI taxonomy): domain Eukaryota; kingdom Fungi; phylum Basidiomycota; class Agaricomycetes; order Boletales; family Boletaceae; genus Porphyrellus; species Porphyrellus cyaneotinctus. The sequence goes on along the minus strand of JBBPOF010000727.1, from coordinate 383 downwards.
GCATATGCCATTATCATCATCAGATGATTATGGCAGGCAATGCAACAATTCATCATTGCCATCTCCACTCACATCCCCATCAGTACCACTACAATATTGCAGCCTACCTCAGCCAACTCCGCCATGCTGTCATTACTCTAGCTCAGACCCGCCTCCTCTGACTGCTGCTTCTTCAACAGTGGCACAACTTCCTTGATTTCATTGTCACCTCGCTTCCTGTGCCGGATGGGTTTCTCTTCTCCTGGCCGTTCACAATGCACCTTGACTGTGTAGCAACCCTTGCAGGACATTGCTTTGGGTTCTTCTTGTGGCTCACACGTGAGGTTGTGCTTGACGCACCGGACACAGTCCAGTGCTGCCTGCCCCTTGCCTTTGTTGGTGTG
>JBBPOF010000726.1:0-17633 GCA_038091315.1 Porphyrellus cyaneotinctus | reverse complement strand
ACATCATAGAACCATTACCAAACATATGTAATCACTTTACAGCATGCTAGAGTCTAATATACATAATAAAAGCCTAAAGTCAAAAAACTGTCCCAATGAGTGATCATTTTGAAATGGCTGCCATTTCATCAAATCTTATTCAAATCTCTTGACCCTTGATGCTATAGAAAGCCAAGAGTCAGTACCTTATTTCATACACTAACATAATGGCAGTCCAGATTAGAGTTGTTGAGGGTTATCAGCTTTAGGGGAAAACATGCAAACATTGGGACAGTTTTTTGAGCCACTGTACTTCTATATGAACAAAGATAAGTACTCTGATGACATGTGCGTCATCACCCTTCTCAACAAAATGAGCAAGGGACAGGGAGTTGCCTTCTTGGAAGGCTGGCTCATGAAATTGGCAGACCCCAAGGTCTCCAAGATGGAGAAAACTGCAGATAAGCTTGTTGACAACTTTAAGCGGGTCTTTGTCCCCAAGGATACTACTGCTCAGGCCAGGATGGCCCTCCATGACATCAGGATGGGAGAGGTGCTGTTTAAAGGCAACTTCCATTCTTTCTGCTTGAGCTTCGAGCTCAAGGCAGGTAGGAGCAGAGTAACTGACCAGAACATCCTCAAGGATCTGGCCAAGTGCGCAGTAATGGAATTGCTGGCACACAAGATGACTGCCTTAGCGGAAGAGCCCTCTATGGTGACCACTTGGCTCAACAAAGTGGGTCAATTCTATGACGCTGCCCACTGACTCAAATCCTTATGAAAGGGAGGTCCCTATATCCCTTCCACTTCCTCATCCACTCGTTCCTGTGACCCTAATGCTATGGATGTTGACTCTATTTGCCTCTCTCCTGCCGATCGAGTGGAGCACATGAGAACCAACAAGTGCTTTGTTTGCCACAAGGTAGGATGTAGTACCCACAACCACCCAAAAGGGCAGGGATGGGGAACCTCCTCCTTCTCTCTCTGAGGCAACCAACCTAGAGCTCAAAACGTCCGAGCTACTACCACCAAGGCCTCCCCTAAAGAGGACCCTCTTGCAGAATACCTCCGCACCCTAAACATCGACAGGGCCCACGCCTTGAAGACTCTTTAGATCTGCTTTGACCCTAGCAGAGATGAGGATGGGGAAGGGGTGGAAGTGGTAGAAACTGAGGAAGCTTCTGATGAGATAATTGAAGGGAGGGATTTTTAGATGGGAGAAGTGAGTTGATGTCACTCTCTCCCCATACCCTCACTCCTGTAATGGTATCCGATAGAAATGCTAGAGCAATCCAACTCCCCCTCTCTGCTTTCTATGGAGCCAATGGAAAAATTGTCGACATAATGGCCCTGCTTGATAGCAGCGCCACAGGAAATTTTGTCAATTGGGATCTGGTCAAACAAATGAAATGGCCAAAGAAACGGATGGGTATCCCTCTTCGGGCCTCGAATGCTGATGGAACCAGCAACAACAATGGCCTCATACGGCATACAGTACAACTGATGATCCACATCTCTGATGTGGAAATGACCCATGACTTCATGGTAATAAGTTGTGGATCTCATAACCTCATTCTAGGACTCCCTTGGCTATGGGAAGTTAACCTGATTATTAACTGGACCACCAGGAAAGTAGGTATTCCTAACAAAATCCCTACTCCTAGGCACAACAACCCAAATGTCCTTCAACAATGGTATCTGATAAGATACCTTGGACTAGATCAAAACGAGACAACTAGCCTCCAAAGAGAAGAAGCCCAACGTGGTTCTTCCCCATCAATATCAAGACTTCGCTGACGTCTTCCAGAAACCTCCTGATGGACAACTTCCTCCATCCTGTGACTTTGACCACACCATCAACTTGACCAAGGACTTCGTCCCCAAGCGTGCCAAATCTTATCCACTCAATCCCAAGGAAACCGAGGCATGTAAAGCATTCATCAAGGAACATCTCAGATCCAGCAAGATCTCCAAATCCAAGTCCCCTCAAGTGAGCCCCTTTTTCTTCATCCTGAAGAAGGATGGAGCTTTATGCCCTTGCCAGGATTATCGATACCTCAATGAACATATGGTTAAGAATGCTTATCCTCTTCCACTTATCTCTGACCTTGTAGATAAACTCAAAGGATCTTCTATCTTCACCAAGATGGATATACGATGAGGATATAATAATGTCCTGATCAAACCCTCGGACCGATGGAAGGCCACCTTCATCACTCCATTTGGGCTCTACGAGCCTAATGTAATGTTCTTTGGAATGTGTAACTCACCGCCCACTTTCCAGGCACTCATGAACCACATCTTTGAGAAGGAAATTCTCAAAGGATGGATAGTCATCTATATGGACGACTTGTTGATCCACTCATCTTCCTATGAGGATGATGAACAACGTACTAAAATCATTTTAGAACGACTCTGACAACATGGCCTTGGCCTCAAACTCAAAAAATGTTTCTTTGCTAGGAAGGAAGTGGAATATCTTGGACTTGTCATCCGGGAAGGAGAGGTAGCTATGGACCCGGTCAAACTGAAAGCTATCCAGGAATGGCAACCGCCTAGATTGATCAAGGCAGTTTTCTCCTTCCTTGGCTTCTGTAACTTCTACTGAAAGTTCATCCCCAACTCCACCACCATCACCCACTCCCTTAATGCCTTAACTGGCAAGAATGTTCCCTGGGACTGGGGACTTCTAGAGACTACCGCCTTCTCCTGCATAAAGGAATGGTTCCTCCACCAACCAGTGCTTCACTTCCCCAACACTCAGAAACCTTTCTTCATTATGACGGACGCCTCCCTTCTCGCCGCAGGAGTGGTATTGATGCAAAAGGACTCCAATGGAGATCTCCACCCCTGCACCTACTACTCCCACACCTTCAGGTCTGTGGAGTGGAACTATGACATCTATAATTGGGAACTATTGGCTGTCATTCTCGCCCTGGAGGAGTGGCACCATTACCTCTCCAGAACTTTTCATCCAGTAACTATTCTGACCAATCACAAGAATCTCACATATTTTAAGGCATCTCATAAACTGTCTCACCAACAGGCCTGGTGGATGCTTTTCCTGCAGGATTTTGACCTTAAATGGAATTACCAACTGGGCGCCCAGATGGGTCCAGCGGACACCCTCTCCTGACAGGACGAGGTTGACACATCTTCTGACAATGCGGAAGTTACTCTACTCCTGGCAGATGCATTCATCAATCAAATTGATGTTGCACTCACCGAGAAGATCACCCAATCCTCCTCCTCTGACCCTTTGGTTGTCGATGCCCTTGCTGCCCTCAAGTCTGAGGCTCCTTTCCTCCCTCGCACTTCTTGGGCTGATTGGTCCTTCTCCAATGGCAAGCTGTACTATAGAGCCTGTCTCTATATCCCTGAACTGGCCTGATACGACCTCTTATCCTCCCTCCACATCTCTCTGATGAGAGGACATGAGGGCTACTTCCACACCATCCACTGTCTCCAGTGGGACTATTGGTGGCCCAGCATGACTTCCTTCATCCGCCAGTTCATTGCCGGCTGTGCTGTTTGCCAATCACATAAGGCCAACACCCATCCCACGATCCCCAGCCTCACCCCTCTTCTGGTTGCCACCACTTGCCCCTTCCAAAACCTGTCCGTTGATCTCATCATGGACCTCTCTGTCTCTGATGGCTTTGACTCCATCATGGTTGTGGTCAACCATGGCCTTATGAAGGGGGTAATTTTCCTCCCTTGCAAGAAAACTATCGATGCAGTGGGCATTGCATCCCTATTTTTCAAGCATATCTTCCTTCAATTCGGCCTCCACAACAAGCTGATATCAGACTGTGGTCTGCAATTCACATCTGCCTTCACCTGAGAGCTCTCTTGCCTCCTCCAATACAACCTTGCCCTCTCCACTGCCTACCATCCCCAAACTGATGGAGAGACAGAACAGGTTAACCAGGAACTCGAAACCTACCTCCACATCTTCTGTGCAGGAAACCCGTCCAAATGGAACTCCCTTCTTCCCACTGCCAAATTCTCCCACGACTCCACTGTCCATTCCATAACCAAGAAGACCCCTTTTTGCCTGATGATGGGCTATGAACCCCACTCATATCCTTCTCTTGGAAAGACATTTGTTAACGTTGGCCTGACAATCCAGTAGGAGTGGCAGAGTCTCTCAACGTCGGTGGTACTCACGAGGAGACGCAGCGACGACGATGAGGAGGAGTAAGTCTCGAGCTCGCAAACAGCGACAACTCGGAAGAGGGTTTCTAAGGTTCGACGAAGCCTTAGGAAGAGGGTCTCACTCGATAGGGATCGAATGGTACTAGATTGCTAGGCAGGTATGTGTAGTTCTAGTTAGAGAGACGAAATACATGGAGGCGAGGTTTATATAGGAAACCGAGATCAAATAAAGTGGAGCTCTAACTTGAACGAAAAAGGAAAGACTATCCAAAAAGGAAAGTGGAACAGCAAACGGAAGCAGAAGAAAGAAAGTGCCAATGGAAAGAAGGCATGGAGCGGAACTCCATTAGGAGGAGAAGAGCAGAAGACGAAAGGGAGTTCCGGGTCTAGATGAATGTGAGTCAAGGTGGAAAGAAGAATGGAAACATATGGAGACAATAACGGAACCAATACGCAGGACCGGACCGAACGTGAGGGCAAGCCTCGGTATCTATAAGGGGAAAGGCTCATCTAGAAGAGCAGAGGGTCTGGACCACCAAGCCGGAAAGCCACCGATAGGGGTATCGTGAATGGGATACGTGAGGGAAGAGTGAGCTGAGGATGCATCCAGTGAACGTGAGGGGAAAATTGTAACATTACCCCCTTCGTACATCTGAGACACTGACTCAGAACGTGTCATCGCTTCCAGAATGACTGCTATCTCCTGCAGAGTCCCGGGGACGAAGGAAGAAATGTCCGGGCATGGGGGAGTCGGCGGAGAGGTCATTACACTCATAGAGGGAGTGTCCGATATGGTTGCAGTGGGGGCATCATTGTTGGGGACAGAGGTGTTGGGGGTGTCCGGGGGTGTGGGTATCGCAGATGGGGCAGCAGTATTGAGGACAGTTGGGACGGATGTGTCCTCGTTGGTGACAGACGAAACAGGTTCCGCGGCGACGGGTACGGGGTCGGGGAGCGGGAACGTGTAAAGGTGATGGGGGTACTGGGGCATCTCCTGGAGGGGGATGGGTAGAAATGGGTGAGCAAAGCGAAGCCCCAGGCATCCTGGAGTGGCCATTACTTCCCAGTTTGGAGTCATCGTCTGAAGGGTCATCTCTGAAAATGAAGATGGTGCCGTAGTTTCTGCGAAGCGGGCGATTGTCATAGGGCGGTGGCGGATTGGGGCTGGGGTTAGCACCTCTGGGGCCAGGACGTTCAGGAGTTCCTGGAGCAGTTGGTGGGGGATGAGGAGAGGGGGTACGAGGTGTATGTTCCTCTGAGGAGGTCGCGGCGCGGAGCCAGATGGAGGGAGCTGCTCGTTGGAGGATCTCCGTCGGTAGTAACGCCATGATGGAGAGGAATCCTCCCTCGAGGAGACAGTCGAGGATGACGTTTCTCGTCTCGAGGAGGATGGCGACGGGTATGGATAGTGGCGACAGGTCGAGCGCAAGCTGGGCGCAGACGATGGCATAATGGCGGTAGAGGATAATGAGGTGGTGGAGGAAGCCGTGGTGCAGATAGAGGGGAATGGCTTCGAGAGCGATGGTGGAAGATGCACGTTCAAGTAGGTCTGCGAGCAGGTTGCACTGAGCCTCCCTAGAAAGTGAAAGGAAAAGACGGTGAAGTTGAATGGGGAGACTCATCTTTTCGGGGGCGGAAAGAGGAATGAGAGAATATAAAGAGAATCGGAGTCAATAGAGGAAAATGGGAAGCAGTCCAAAACCGTATTCTAATACAAATCAGGCAGGAAATCTAGTTCCGCACCCATGGAGACGGAGTTTCATTGGAGGATTCTAATGGAGGTCATCCATCAGGTCTTCTTCGGCTAATGCCGCCTGCTCATCCGGGCCAAGGTCAGGGGCGTCCCAGGTGGAGTTTCCTCCCCACTGGTTGGACTCATTGAATTTGTACATAGAAGTCCGATAGGACTGGGGGCGGATGAGAGCCCACTTAAATCGGATCCCGGCGATCGCCATAATGGAGACGACGGGGCGATTAAGCGAATGAAATGTCCGAAAGGACGCATAAAGGATGGCGAGGGTGAGGGCGATGACGAGGTCAAAGCGACCAAAAGAGATAGAGAAGGAGATTTGCATGGTGTGAGTGATACGAAGTCGGGATTATTTTCGTTGGAGGGAAGCTCGGAGGAGACGGGCCTTATATTCGGCGAGGATGGTCCGTGTGTTTCCAAGATTGGAAGCGGGTTCCCAGGTATTCTCTGCTGCGGAGTAGCCTTTCCAGGATACGAGATACTGGCGGCGATTGGCAGTTCCGCGGTGGGCGAGGATTTTGTCGACTTCATATTCTTCTTCACCAGTGATCAGATCGGGAGGAGGATTATGGAAGTTGGAGCCGTGTTCCGTAGTTTCTCTATAGGGGGTTAGAAGCGAAGCATGGAAGACATCGTGTACCTTCCATGTCAGAGGAAGTTTTAGCCGATAGGCAGTACGGGAGATAGCCTGAGTGATCTCGAAGGGTCCCTCCCATTTAGGAGCGAGTTTCCTAGAAGGGTATTTGAGTTTCAAGTGTTTCGATTCAAGCCATACCTTCGTGCCAGGTTTCCAGGGCGTGAAGGTAGAGGATATTCGTTCGCGCATGAGTTGTTGGGCGATTTCATGGGCGGCGGATGCTTCTCGTCGAGAATCATCTAAAGCGGCAAGGCATTGTTCCAGGGTCGGGAGGAAGGTTTGACTGATAGGGGGGTAGGAGTGAGGTTCGTATCCAAGCATCAGAGAAAATGGAGTCTTTTTCATAATGGAATGGACTGCGGAGTTGTGGGAGAACTCCGCGGTGGGAAGAAGGGATGCCCATTTGTGGGGGTTCCCTTGGCAAAAGATCCGAAGGTAAGTTTCAAGTTCCTGATTGACCCGTTCCATCTCCCCGTCCATTTGAGGGTGGTAGGCGGTGGATAGGGCGAGGTCGTATTGTAGGAGGTGGGAGAGTTCACAAGCAAAGGTGGAGGCAAATTGCGGTCCGCAGTCAGAGATAAGTTTGTCATGGAGACCGAAGCGAGGGAAGATATTCTTGAAAAAGAGAGTGGCGACACCTGCCGCGTCGATCTTTTTGGAACAAGGGATGAAAATTACCCCCTTCAAAAGGCTATGGTCTACCACGACCATGACGGAGTCCAAGCCATTGGAGACAGGAAGGTCCGTGATGAGATCAATGGAGAGGTTCTGGAACGGGCGAGAGGCAGCGACAGGGAGAGGGGTGAGGCCGGGGACCGTGGGATGGGTGTTCACCTTATGGGATTGACAGGTGGCGCAACCGGAAATGAAGCGGCGGATGAAAGAAGTCATGCCAGGCCACCAGTAGTTGCATTGGAGGCGGTGGACGGTGCGAAAATAGCCCTCGTGGCCTCCCGTGGGAGACTCGTGGAGAGAGGAAAGGAGGTTGTGCCGAGCCAGTTCTGGAATGTAGAGACGGTGCTTGTAGTAGAGCTTCCCATCAAAGAAGGACCAGTCCGCTCGCGATGTGTGAGGGAGAAAAGGTTCCTCATGTTCTAGGGCAGCGAGGGTGTCAACGACCAAGGGGTCAGAGGAGGTGGATTCAGCGATCTTTTCGGTGAGCGCGACGTCAATTTGATTGACGAATGCATCTTCCGGAAGAAGGGTGACATCAGCATTGTCAGAAGAGGTATCAACCTCATTCCGACGGGATAGGGCATCCGCAGGGCCCATTTGGGAGCCGGGACGATAGTTTCCACGAAGATCGAAGTCCTGCAAAAATAACATCCAATGTGCCTGTTGTCGTGACAGTTTATGTGGTGCCTTGAAATACGTCAGATTCTTATGATCAGTAAGAATAGTTACTGGGTGGAAGGTTCCAGAAAGATAATGGCGCCATTCCTCCAGAGCGAGGATGACCGCCAGAAGTTCCCGATCATAGATGTCGTAATTGCGCTCTGCTGCGCTGGAGGTATGGGAGTAATAAGCACAGGGGTGAAGATCACCATTGGCGTCCTTCTGCATTAGGACGACTCCTGCAGCAAGGAGGGAGGTGTCTGTCATTACGAAGAAGGGTTTCTGTACGTCAGGGAAGCAGAGTACTGGTTGGTGGAGGAAGTGTGTTTTGAGCCGGGAGAACGAAGTGTTCTCGAGAAGTCCCCAGTCCCAGGGGACGTTCTTTCCAGTCAAGGCATTGAGGGGTTTGGCGATCATGGCGAAGTCGGGAATAAACTTGCGATAGAAGTTGCAGAAGCCCAGGAAGGAGCGTACTGCCTTTACCGATCGAGGGGGTTGCCATTCCTGTATAGCTTTTAGCTTAACTGGATCCATGGCTACTTCACCTTCTCGGACGATCAGTCTGAGGTATTCTACTTCTTTGTGGGCAAAGAAGCATTTTTTGAGCTTGAGACCCAAGCCATGTTGTCATAATCGTTCTAAGACAATTTTAGTACGTTGTTCATCATCCTCGTAGGAAGAGGAGTGAATCAACAGGTCATCCATATAGATGACGATCCATCCCTCGAGAATTTCCTTCTCGAAGATGTGATTCATGAGTGCCTGGAACGTGGGAGGTGAGTTACACATTCCGAAAAACATGACATTTGGCTCGTAGAGCCCAAACGGAGTGATGAAAGCTGCCTTCCATCAATCCGAGGGTTTGATGAGGACATTGTTGTACCCCCAGCGAATGTCCATTTTGGTGAAGACAGAAGAACCTTGGAGTTTATCGATGAGGTCAGAGATGAGAGGGAGCGGGTAGGCGTTTTTGACGGTATGCTCGTTAAGGTACCAATAATCCCGGCAGGGGCGGAGGGTACCGTCCTTCTTCAGAACAAAGAAGAAGGGACTGGCTTGAGGGGACTTGGATTTGGAAATTTTGCCGGATTTGAGATGTTCGTCAATGAACGCCCAACAGGCCTCGGTCTCCTTCGGGTTGAGGGGATAGGGTTTTGCGCATTTGGGGACGAAGTCTTTTGAGAGGTCGATGGTGTGGTCGAAAGGGCAAGAGGGAGGTAGTTGTCCATCGGGGGGTTTCTGAAAGACGTCAGCGAAGTCTTTGTATTGAGGAGGAAGAACTGCGTCAGGCTTCTTTTCCCCGGAGGCAAGCTGTGTGGATAAGGTGGTCTTTCTTACCCATTCCGCATTGCAGACAATCCTTTTTCGGAGTTGCCGCGAGATTTTCTTGTTCTGATCCAGTCCTAGGTATCGGATGAGATATCGTTGTTGGAGGACGAGTGGATCGTCATGTCTGGGGGTCGGAAGTACATCAGGTATTCCGATCTTACCCGTGGTCCAGTTGATAACCAGATTGACCTCCCGTAACCAAGGCAGGCCAAGTATCAGATTGTGTGAACCGCAGTTCAACACCATGAAGTCCGTAGTCATTTCAGCGTCAGAAATTCTGATCATGAGACTGACCGTATGTTGTATGAGACCGCCATTGTTGTTGGTCCCGTCCGCATTCGAGGCCCGAAGAGGGATACCCATCCATTTCTTTGGCCATTTCATTCGTTCGACAAGATCCTTGTCAACGAAGTTCCCAGTAGCGCTGCTGTCAAGCAGGGCGGTGGTATCGACGATTTCTCCATTGGTTCTGTAGAAAGCAGAAAGAGGAATTTGAATTGCTCTAGCATTTCTATCAGAGACCATTACAGGAGCGAGAGTATGGGGAGAGAGTGACGTCAACTCACTTCTCCCTTCTAAAAATCCTGCCCTGTGACGATCTCGTCAGGGGCTTCCTCCATTTGGACGGCATCTACTTCCTCTCCTCATTCGTCCTTGGTCGGGTCGAAGACGATTTTCAAAGTCTTCAGTGCATGGGCCCAATCAATGTTCAGAGTTCGGAGGTATTTGGAAAGGGAGTCCGAGTCCTCTTTAGGGGGGGTCTCGGTGGTAGTAGCATGGACGTTTTGGACTCGGGGGCATGGAGGAGGATCACCGGAGGAGGTTCCCCGACTCTGCCCTTTTGGGTGATTGCGGGTACTACATCCTACCTTGTGACAGACGAAGCACTTGTTGGACCGCATGTGCTCCCCTCGTTGGGAAGGAGAGAGGTGAATAGAGTCCACGTCCATGGCGAAGGGGTCGCGAGAGCGTGAGGAAGTAGAGGAGGTGGAAGGAACGTAAGGTCCGCCCTTCCGTAAGGATTTGAGATGATTGGCGGCATCGAAGAATTGACCCGCTTTGTCGAGCCAGCCAGAGACCGTAGTAGGTTCCTCCGCAAGGGCAGTCATCTTGTGCGCCAGCGACTCCATCACTGCGCATTTGGCCAGGTCCTTAAGGATGTTCTGGTCAGTAACACCGCTCCTACCTGCTTCCAACTCGAAACTCAATCGGAAGAGGTGGAAATCCCCTTTGAAAGGCGGATCTCCCATACGAATGTCATGGAGGGCCATCCTGGCCCGAGCGGTGGTGTCCTTTGGAACGAAGACCCGCTTGAAGTCGTCGACTAGCTTCTCCGTGGTCTTGTCTGTCTTGGGGATGGTTTCATCCGCAAGTTTCATGAGCCAACCTTCAGAGAAGGCGACTCCCCGTCCCTTACTTATCTTGTTGAGAAGGGTGATGACTGCAGCGTCATCAGAGTACTTATCCTGGTTCATGAAGAAGTAAGCCTTCATGGCGAGGATCCATCGGTTGGCATCCTCCGCTTTACCAGAGAAGTCGTCCGGCAACCCAGCCTTGAGTTCCAGAGAGGTGTCCTTGGAAGAGGACGGCATAGTTCTAGGGGGAAGTGGGGTGGTGTAGTCAGTTGGTTCGGCGTAGATGTCGTCGTCCTCATGGTCGGAAGCAGGGCGATCTGCAATAGACCAGAGGGTAGGGACTCAATGAGTGGAGGATCGAGATGTGGTGGTCAGTGCTCTCGGTGAGGGGGGTGTACTGTAAGAGGAGCCTGATAAATTCCTTCGAATAGGCGAAAGAGAGTCTCTTGGTTCCTTGCTAGGATGAAATTCCTGGTCCGAAGATGAAGAGTGAGGAGATCCTGGTGGAGAGGACGAAGACGAGGAGTCGGTGGAGGGGGCTCTAAAGCGGCCAAACCGGGGTGGAATGGTGGCGGAGTGGAGTCCTGTTGCTCGGTGGCAAGGACGATGGGAGAACTAGAACTTTTGTTAACGTTGGCCTGACAATCCAGTAGGAGTGGCAGAGTCTCTCAATGTCGGTGGTACTCACGAGGAGATGCAGCGATGACGATGAGGAGGAGTAAGTCTCGAGCTCGCAAACAGCGACAACTCGGAAGAGGGTCTCTAAGGTTCGACGAAGCCTTAGGAAGAGGGTCTCACTCGACAGGGATCGAATGGTACTAGATTGCTAGGCAGGTATGCGTAGTTCTAGTTAGAGAGACGAAATACATGGAGGCGAGGTTTATATAGAAAACTGAGATCAAATAAAGTGGAGCTCTAACTTGAACGAAAAAGGAAAGACTATCCAAAAAGGAAAGTGGAACAGCAAACGGAAGCAGAAGAAAGAAAGTGCCAACGGAAAGAAGGCATGGAGCGGAACTCCATCAGGAGGAGAAGAGCAGAAGACACAAGGGAGTTCCGGGTCTAGACGAATGCGAGTCAAGGTGGAAAGAAGAATGGAAACATATGGAGACAATAATGGAACCAATACGCAGGACCGGAACGAACATGAGGGCAAGCCTCGGCATCTATAAGGGGAAAGGCTCATCTAGAAGAGCAGAGGGTCTGGACCACCAAGCTGGAAAGCCACTGATAGGGGTATCACGAATGGGATACACGAGGGAAGAGTGAGCTGAGGATGCATCCAGTGAATGTGAGGGGAAAATTGTAACAACATTCCTTCCTACCTTATGTTAACATTGGCCTGACAATCCAGTAGGATGACAGAGTCTCTCAACATCAGTGGTACTCACAAAGAGACACAGCAACAATGATGAGGAGGAGTGGGTCTCGAGCTCGCAAACTGCGACAACTTGGAGAAGGGTCTCAGAGGTTCAACAAGGCCTCTGGAGGAAGGGTCTCACTCGATAGGGATCAAATGGTACTAGATTGCTAGGCAGGTATGCGTAGTTCTAGTTAGAGAGACGATACAGAGAGAGATGAGTCTTATATACTACGAGGCAGGGAAGGAATTGGAGCTCTAACTAGAACAAGAAAGGAAAGTCGTCCAAATGTGGAAAGTGGAATGACAAATGAGGGTGGAAGGAAAGGAGTGCTGACGGAAAGAAGGCATGAGCAGAACTCCATCAGGAGGAGAAGAGTGGAAGGCGAAAAGGAGTTCTGCATCTAATATCAAATAGAATGTAAAATGCGGAAGGAATAAATGGAAACATACAGAACCAATAGCGGAACCAATATGCAAGACTGGACCGAACGTGAGGGCAAGCCTCAGCATCTATAAGGGAAAAGCCTCATCTAGGAGAGTGGAAGGTCCGGACCACCAAGCTGGAAAGCTTCCGATAGGGGTATTGCGAATGGGATACACGAGGGGAGAGTGAGCTGAGGATGCATCCAGTGAACTTGAGGGGAAAATTGTAACATTACCCCCTTTGTACATCTGAGACACTGACTCAGAACGAGTCATCGCTTCCAGAAGAATCTCTGTGCTCCTGGGACTCCAAGGTAGAGGACTGGAAGAAGCTTCCGGGCATGGGAGTGTTGGAGGAGAGGTCATTACACTCGTAGAGGGAGTGTCCGATGTGATCACAGTGGGGGTAGCAACATTGCGGGCAGAGGTGTTGGGGGTGCCTGGGGGTGACGGGAGAGCAGAGGGGGCATTGATAGAGAGGACAGTTTGGATGGAGGTGTCCTCATTCCCCACAGACGAAGCAGTGTCCTCGACGACAGGTTCAAGGTCGAGGAGGGGGGACGTGTAGTGGTGACGCGGGTACTGAGGCATGTCCTGGAGGAGGATGGGTCAAGTGCGAGCTGGGCGCGGGCAATGGCATAGTGGCGATAAAGGACGATGAGGTGGTGGAGGAATCTGTGATGAGGATAGAGGGGAATGGATTCAAGGGCGATGGTGGAAGATGCACGTTCGAGTAGGTCAGCGAGAAGGTTCCATTGAGCCTCCCTAGAAAGTGAAAGGAGGAGATGGTGAAGTTGAATGGGGAGACTCATCTTTTTGTAACAAAGAGGAGACGCGAGGCCTTATAAGAAAAGGTGGGGTCAATAAAGGCAAAGAGAGAAGCGGTCCAAAACTGTATATCTATTACAAATCAGGTGGGAAATCTACTGTAGTTCCGTGCCCATGGAGATGGAGTTCTGTCGGAGATCCTTTAATGGAGGTCATCCATCAAGTCTTCTTCAGCTAAGGCCGCCTGTTCCTCTGAACCAAGGTCTGGGGGGTTCCAGTTGGTGTTTCCTCCCCACATGTTTGACTCGTCAAATTTGTACATAGAAGTCCGATAGGACTGGGGGCGTATGAGAGCCCACTTAAATCGGATCCCGGTGATCGCCATAATGGAGACAACAGGGCGATTAAGCGAACGAAACGTCCAAAAGGACGCATAGAGGATGGCGAGGGCGAGGAAAATGGCGAGGTCGAAGCAACCAAAAGAAATTGAAAGAGAGATTTGCATGGTGTGAGTGATATGAAGGTCGAGATTATTATTATTTTCATTGGAGGGAAGCTCAGAGGCAATGGGCCTTATATTCAGTGAGGATGGTCTGTGTGTTTCCAAGATTGGAGGCGGGTTCCCAGGTATTCTCCGCTGCGGAGTAGCCTTTCCAGGACATGAGGTACTGGCGGCGATTAGGCGCTCTGCGGTGGGCGAGGATTTTGTCGACTTTGTATTCTTCTTCACCAGCAATCAGATCGAGAGGGGGGTTGTGGAAGTTGGGGCCATGTTCCACAGTTTCTCTATAAGGGGAGAGAAGGGAAGCATGGAAGATGTTGTGGATCTTCCAGGTCGGAGGGAGTTTAAGCCGGTAGGCAGTGCGGGAGATGACCTGAGTAATCTCAAAGGGACCTTCCCTTTTTGGAGCAAGTTTCCTAGAGGGATATCACAATTTTAGGTGCTTGGATTCGAGCCATATCTTGTCACCGAGTTTCCAGGGTTTAAAGGTGGAAGATATACGTTTGCGCATGAGCTGTTGGGTGATTTTGTGGGTGGCGGAGGCTTCCTTCCTGGAGTCATCCAGGGAGGCGAGGAGTTGTTCTAGGGTTGGGAGAAAGGTTTGGCCGATTGGTGGATAAGACCAGGGCTTGTATCCGAGCATCAAGGAGAACAGAGTTTTCTTGGTAACCAAATGTACTGCAGAGTTGTGGGAGAATTCCACAGTGGGGAGAAGGGAAGCCCATTTATGGGGTTTTCCTTGGCAGAAGATCCAAAGATAGGTTTCGAGTTCCTGGTTGACCCATTCCGTCTCCCCATCCATTTGGAGATGATAGGTGGTGGAGAGGGCAAGGTCGTACTGCAGCAATCAAGAGAGTTCTTGAGCGAAGGCGGACGTGAACTGGGGGCTGTGATCGGAGATGAGTTTATCATGAAGTCTGAAGCGGGGGAAGATTTGTTTGAAAAAGAGAGCGGCAACACCTGCCGCATCAATCGATTTCTTGCAAGGGATGAAAATTACCCCCTTCAAAAGGCCATGGTCTACCATGACCATGATGGAGTCAAAACCATCAGAGAGGGGGAGATCCATGATGAGATTCACCAAAAGATTCTGGAACAGGCGAGAGGCAGTGACAGGGAGAGGGGTGAGGCCAGGAGTTGTGGGATGTGTGTTCACCTTATGGGATTGGCAAGTGGTGCAACTGGAGATGAACCGGCGGATGAACGAAGTCATGCCGGGCCACCAGTAGTCGCGTTGGAGGCGGTGAACAGTACAGAAATATCCTTCATGGCCTCCCGTTGGAGATTCATGGAGCGAGGAAAGGAGGTCATGCCACACTGGTTCCGGAATATAGAGATGGGATTTGTAGTAAAGTTTCCCACTAGAGAAAGACCAGTCCGCTCGCGACGTGCAAGGGAGGAAGGGTTCCTCATGCTCGAGGGCAGCGAGGGCATTGATGACCAGGGGGTCAGAAGGAGTAGACTCAGCAATCTTCTCGGTGAGTGCGATGTCAATTTGCTTGACGAATGCATATTCCGGAAGGAGAGTCACTTCGGCATTGTCCAAAGAAGTATCAACCTCATCCCATCAGGAGAGGGCATCTGCAGGACCCATTTGGGTGCCAGGGCGATAGTCCCAGCGGAGGTCAAAATCCTGTAAAAATAGCATCCACCGGGCCTGTTGGCATGACAGTTTATGAGGTGCCTTAAAATATGTCAAGTTCTTATGATCGGTGAGGATGGTTACTGGGTGGAATGTTCTGGAGAGGTAGTGGCGCCACTCCTCCAGGGCAAGGATGACCACCAGAAGTTCCCAATCATAGATGTCATAGTTCTGCTCTGCAGACCCAAAGGTATGGGAGTAATAGGCACAGGGGTGGAGATCTCCATTGGCATCCTTCTGCATTAGGACTGCTCCTGCGGTGAGCAAGGAAGCATCTGTCATTACAAAGAAGGGTTTCTGTACATCTGGGAATCGGAGTATGGGTTGTCGGAGGAAGTGTGCCTTGAGGCGAGAAAACACTGTGTTCTCAAGAAGTCCCCAATCCCAGGGGACATTCTTGCCAGTCAAGGCATTGAGGGGTTTGGCGATCATTGCAAAGTCGGGAATGAACTTGTGGTAGAAGTTGCAAAACCCGAGGAAGGAGCAGACAGCCTTTACGGATCGGGGGGGTTGCCATTCCTGTATAGCTTTCAGCTTAACAGGGTCCATGGCTACTTCACCTTCCCAGACGATGAGTCTGAGATATTCTACTTCCTCTCGGGTGAAGAAGCATTTTTCGAGTTTAAGGCCTAAGCCATGCTGTTGTAAGTATTCTAAAATGATTTTAGTATGGCGTTCATTGTCTTCATAAGATGAGGAGTGGATCAGCAAGTCATCCATATAGATGACAATCCATCCTTCGAGAATTTCCTTCTCGAAGATGTGGTTCATGAGTGCCTGGAACGTGGGAGGTGAGTTACACATTCCGAAAAACATAATGTTTGGCTCATAGAGCCCGAACGGAGTGATGAAAGTGGCCTTCCATCGGTCCAAGGGTTTGATGAGAACATTGTTGTATCCCCACCAGATATCCATTTTGGTGAAGATGGAGGATCCCTTGAGTTTATCTACAAGATCAGAGATAAGCAGGAGAGGGTAGGCGTTCTTAACTGTGTGTTCATTGAGATATCAATAGTCCTGGCAAGGGCGAAGTGTTCCGTCTTTCTTCGGGACGAAGAAGAAGGGACTGGCTTGAGGGGACTTGGATTCGGAAATCTTGCCAGACTTGAGATGTTCCTTGATGAACACCTTCCATGCCTCCATTTCTTTGGGATTGAGGGGATAGGGCTTGGCACGTTTAGGGACAAATTCCTTGGTAAGGTCGATCGTATGATCAAAGTCTCGAGATGGAGGTAGTTGTCTGTTGGGTGGTTTCTGAAAGACGTCGGCAAAGTCTTTATATTGAGGAGGAAGAACCACGTTGGGCTTCTTTTCCTCAGAGGCTAGCTGTGTGGATAAGGTAGTCTTCCTTACCCATTCCGTGTTCCGGACAATCCTCTTTCGGAGTTGCCAGGATATTTTCCCATTCTGATCCAGTCCAAGGTATCGGATGAGGTATCGTTGTTGAAGGACGACTGGGTCGTCGTGTCTGGTGGTTGGGAGTTTGTCAGGAATCCCAATCTTACCCGTGGTCCAATTGATGACCGGATTGACCTCCTGTAACCAGGGTAGGCCAAGTATGAGGTTGTGTGAACCACAGTTCAACACCATGAAGTCCCTAGTCATTTCTACGTCAGAAATTCTGATCGTGAGACTGACTGTATGTCTTATGAGACTGCTGTTGTTGTTGGTCCTGTCCGTGTTAGAGGCCTGAAGAGGGATACCCATCCGTTTCTTCGGCCATTTCATTCGTTCGACAAGATCCTTGTCAACGAAGTTTCCGGTGGTGCCGCTATCAAGCAGGGCCATAGTGTTGATGATTTTTCTGTTGGTTCCGTAGAAAGCTGAGAGAGGGAGTTGGATTGCTCTAGCATTTCTATCGGAGACCATTACAGGAGCGAGGGTATAGGGAGACAGTGACATTGACTCACTTCTCCCTTTCAAAAATCCTGCCCTGTGACGATCTCGTCAGGGGCTTCCTCCATTTCTACTGCATCTACTTCCTCTCCTTGCTCGTCTTTGGTTGGGTCGAAGACAATTTTCAAAGTCTTCAAGGTGTGGGCCCGATCAATGTTGAGCATTCGGAGGTATTCAGAAAGCGAGTCCTCTTTAGGGGAGGCCTTGGTAGAAGTAGTGCGGATGTTTTGGACTCAGGGTTTAGGGGAGCCACCGGAGGAGTTTCCCCGACTCTGCCCTTTCGGGTGATTGCGGGTACTACATCCTACCTTGTGGCAGACAAAGCGCTTGTTAGTTCTCATGTGCTCCGCCCGTTGGGAAGGAGAGAGGCAGATAGAGTCCATGTCCATCGCATAGGGGTTGCGAGAGCATGAGGAAGTAGAGGAGGTGGAAGGGATATAGGGACCTCCCTTCCGTAAGGATTTGAGTCGGTTAGCGGCGTCATAGAATTGACCCG
>JBBPOF010000725.1:0-17641 GCA_038091315.1 Porphyrellus cyaneotinctus | reverse complement strand
TCGCACAACTCCACCGTTCTTTGTGCCGTTGGCGGCTTCTCCGCATTAGTGGCGCGTGACCATTGGCCTAGCTTCTTTGAATTGATTTTCCAATGATAACATGACACATGCTGCCCAGTCGGTGCACACTTTCTCTGACGCACCCTCGAATGAACTTGCAATGAAAGCATGATCGTCGTAGGCAGCATCAGGTACAACGGGACGTGCCCGTTCATCGGTACTGACGCTAGTCGAAGGGAATCCAGCCACGGCTTGACGAATACCGATTGCCCGCACTGGACGAGAGGTCTTCCTGATCCGTGTATAATGACAGCGACCACCTTTCCCGATACAGTACGACGAGCGGCTGCAATCACAGTATAGGTCGTTCCATTCAGGCAGTCGTCACTACTATTGAAATTGACATACGCATAAGAATATATATTGTAATCCCATACGAAGAACGAAGCATCAAAACTGGAGACGAAAAAAAAAATCCTCTGGAAGACTGGAGACAAGCATAGGACGTACGGTTAACATAGATGATAGCACGAGATACATGTTTATATACGAAGGCACATATCAAAGACACTGGAGTCATGCATATGCGCTACACGCACGAGAAAACCGAAGAAAATACTTGATCGCGCCATGGTCACCGGTGATTATCAGTCTGACGGATACCTTCCAAACTGACATCTCTCCAGGACAGCATCTATCTCTTTGCAAGAGTAAGAAGGTCAATCAACTTAAAGTCGGTGGGTGACCCGAAGGGAGTATCGTGGAGAATCATCTTTGGCCCGGGAATGTAACTGCCGGGTACATGGATGAATTCCGTGCAAGTCCAAAGAAGCCCACCCGCACGTATGTTGTTGATCTGCTCATTGGCGTCCACAACTAACCATAACTGATAGACCCCTTGAAGGTCCGAACCATCATCTCCAAAGTATCCCTGCCATAACCCGAGACCCTGGCATGTCCGATTGCCCAAGGTCGCCACGTGCTTATTCGGCATCGGGATAGTATCAATGGTAGGCGGGGATTTGGCTAGCAAGTTTGCACCGGCATAATAGTGCTCATGGTACACAGGAGCGTGCCTTTCGAGCCCTGGCCATGCCCAAAAGTGAATCCCCTTGGACGGCCACTCGAGTACCCAGAGCTCGAACACGTCTGGGAGGACGCATCCGCAGGACGTCAGGTCTGCGATGTACGCCTTACGGTCGAATTCGCGGAGGTACGGCCGCAGTGCCCGTACCAGGACGGGGAAAATGGGGTGGATGATGGCCGCGAGGTAGAGGTCGAGCAGAGCCTTACGTGCGGGGTGGAGAGACGCGGTCTGTACGAGGGTACGCCATTTTGTATTGACGTTGCGTGCAGCAATGAGTGAGGTAAGTGGCAAGAATTGAATGAGATGGAGGATGAGTTCGGGTGGGAGGATGTCCATTTGTGAGATCGAGTGGGTCGACACTGTGGTCGTCCTGACGGCTCCTCAATCGGTTGCTGGATTATATATGAATTCATATCAGGGTTCAACACCGTAGGCTCGTGTATCGTAGTGCCGAGCCTTGCTTTTTTACGTAAATGTTGGCCCTATTCACGTTGCCCGGCGATCGCCACAGGAAATGATGCGTTTGTGCTCGCGAGTTTTGTATTGTGCTTCCATCTTGAAGATTCGAACACAGAAGCGAGCGCCGATTCGAATGTCTGGTTCTGTGACAATGAGGAAAGTGCGTGGAGCGAAGAGCTTGTTCATAAAACTCAATAATCCCACACGATACGATACTTACTCAAATGGGGGAGAGTTTGAAGATGAGCCTTCAAGTTCTATCCTCTCCACCCACTGGGAGAAAACGGTCGTCTGGTGAGACCTCAAGCGAACGTGTGTTTTGGATGCGACCGAGTTGTGTGCTGTCGATGCGTTCGTGCGTCTTGTAGGGCATGCGATGATTTCCCCGAGCTTTGGTGGAACGAAAGTTCTGACGACCCTGCGGACGATGACTTGAACTTGACTGCAGTCCTTGGGCCGCCTGTCGAACAAACGTTGGACTCCCATCACCTGGTTTAGCGTCTCAGCGAAACATATTATTCGAGTCGCGGCGCGCCCACATTTAAATATACTCACCGGCAGGCAGTGTCATTCTGTCAGTAACACCATGCCAGTGACCAACCAACCTTGTGCACAACAGGATGCTCGCGTTGCTGACGACGGGAGTTTTCAACTTGATCGTATAGATTTACGTAAGATGAGACGCTCTCTGTCGCTCGGACATGTCGTGCTTTACCCGAGCGTTTAACGGTGACATCAACCGCCATTTCTCGTGGTGACCACACCGCCTTTCGCTCTCCCCAGGTTAAAACCAACACTCTCATCTCTGATTCCAATCCCTTGACAGGGCCTTCTATCCGAAACTCGGGAGAAAGATTGGATATTATCCACCAATTTCGAACGCCGGAGCTCTCTCGGCATACCGCCATCACAAGATTCCGCAAGCCGTCCAAAAGTACGTTCAGCGTGGTTGGCGTTTCTACTTCATCCCTAGTGCCAACATGTGTTCGTTCTGGAAAACCGCGAAGCGTCCCTGATAAGCACACGTGGAAGGACCCAATCGGTGTCAGGCATCTCCTTGAGCCCGTCCTCAGCAACTCACACATAATCTTGTCCTCTTCAATGGGTGGCGTATTAAGTCTGGGCGGAAGGTGGACGACAGTCACGAGTGCCACAGTTCTCCGTTGGAAAGGCCAGAACTGCCTGCACGACGTCCTAGAACATCAACCTACTCCCAAACACCTCGCTGCTTCTCTAAGCCACTCCGACTCCGACTCGGCTTCCTCCGACCGGCTCTCTCCGACCCCTAGCTCTGCACAGCCACACCGTTTAAGGCGACGCTTCCGATATGCGATTTGTGGGGGGAGAGATAATAGTGGTGGCAATCGCAAGGCACGAATACTCATGATCTAGTTTTGAAAGAGGGCTAGGTCTAGTGCATTTTATCTTTATCTTTCGACAAGTAGGGTCGTTCAGTTCTCCACCGTCCAGAGCCATGACTTTCCCCACATTGTGAATTCCTTATCTATGCAACTGATCGACCTGTACCACGAGCTCGAATACGTTTGAAATATAGCTGACGTGCGTTATTTTATTGACTAAATGTATGATCGAAGTGACCAATGACATAGCTGTCTAAGAATATTGGAGAACAGCCCGTCTGCTACAATATTTAGTTCCGTACGGTACACTTTACTACGTTTCCTTTTATGGACACCGCTCGTATATTTACGTGTCACACTCCTGCTTTCCTCCAGTCTCGTACCACTCGACTGGAGTGTTCATTACATCTGTCTCTCCTCTAGCGCGCCCGGTTTCAACAAAGAATTGGTGTTTGGTACTTCGGTAGGGTAGTCGACTTTTTCGTAGAATGTCAGCGGAGAGTGTCGCTGTGGTCTCGATCTTCCGTCACGCGTTCCACCATCACTGATGCACCGATCGTCGTAATTTTCTGGGTCAAGCTAACAGTAACGTATTCTACATCATCCACGATGCCCTCCCACCCAACCAACAGCGTGTCAGACATTGTCTCCCTCTCCGCTCTCCACCTCGTCGCAATCATCGGCCCCGACCATTGGCACCGCACCCGTCCTCAACCAATCCAGCTCTCTCTCTATCTCCACCTCGCCCCTCTGTATCTCGACACACCCGGTAGATCAGATGATGTCGCTGATTCGCTGCATTACGGGCATCTCACCCAAGCTGTGACGAGATGTTTGCACGCGAAGGTAGAGCAAGGGTATGCAAGTGCGAGGGCCCTCGTGGATGCCGTGACGGACGCGGCATTTGCATTCGTGGGCGATGCGTTGAAAAAGGACGCGGATGCAGTGGGAAAGGTGCTTCACGCCGTCCGCATCGTTATCTCGCTCTCGAAATACATCCTGCTCGCGGGGGGATTTGAAATCGATCTTACGACCTCCGCATCGGACTGGGCCGCACGATCGGTAAAATCGGAACAGGGGTCGAGGGCGGGCGCAATCGTGCGGGTGACGGATCTGGTCCTCCCTGTTCTCATCGGTGTCAATCCGCCCGAGCGTCTCGCAAAACAACGCGTTATCACCGATCTCACGTTCTTCGAGGCCGCCCCAGGCGTCGCCGAGGAAAAGGAAGTGGACTATCCAGCGATAGTCCAGCAGATCGCCACTGTAAGTCACCAGTGCATCTTCCGATGTCTCATTGAGGATCGATCTCGATGCAGGGCATCGAAAGATCGGCCCATCTCACGCTGGAGAAACTCGTGTATGAAATCATCCAGACTGCCTATCGCGCGTCCGATGCCTGCCAAAGCGCAGTTTCGGAGACAAGCACCTCTCGCGTCGAAGCTGTTACCGTACGTTGTCGAAAGCCGAGCGCGCTCTCGTTGGCAGACGCCTCAGGGGTTGAAATGACGCGCACGCGAGACACGTTGACTAATAATATCTGGTAAGATCTTGCAGAAGAACTTGCTTTGACCGGTCCAACCATCTTGACTGACTTATGATCGTTTTTAGAATATGTGGCTGGAGGTTCAGTTGAAGACTGCACCTGAAGGATTGTAAGTGCAGACATTCTGTGTACAAGTAGATGAGCGTTGAAACCTCTCCGTGAGATTGTACTATGGGCTGTATAAGGAGATCCAAACGAACGAACTTCAGTTGACTGTCTTACCGTTACCAATCATGCGCCTCCTCCCGTATCCAGCGTGGTCGCGACGATCACATAGGTTTACCCAACTATGCCCGCAACCAGTAAGTTATAAATAACTGTGACAGTCAGCTGCCCTCGCACTGCACTTAGCAGCTCGTCTCAATATCGGCGCACTATCTCATGGCGGCGGCGCTGCGCGACAAGGGGACACGTAAGCTCCGAGGGGTTTAGTACTCACGGTGATGTCCTACGTTTTGGATTCACGTATCATTCGTTCCTGAGGTGTCCGACGTCTACTCTGACGTGGATTCACTGTTTTCCCGTCCCTACTTATCACTTCCAGTTATCAGTGGAATCCGGGTTAGGCATGATTAAGGCTGACTGGTCTAGATTACTGGCAATCATGAATCATGTTGTACTACCGCTTCAGCTACCTGCTGTGTCAATGTGCTGACTACTATAGTGAACACTCCTCACATTGATTACTTAGTAGTACCTTGCTGACGACGCGATTGAATGGATGAAGGCCAAGTTGGCTTCGATGAATCATCGACAAGGAAAACGCCACTAAGAGAATACCTTGGATTTCGTACGAAGGCCGGTTTTCCCACGGGTTGGTTCTCCAACACTAACACCTCTGAGAACGACTCACGAATTCATTTTCACTTTGACAGCGCTCGTAGATTTATCTGGGTCTTAAAAATTGATGTTGTTACATCGTCCCCCTGACAATAGGCATGTGCCAGTGGTAAAGAATTTCCTTGAAGATGCGTTTGCTGGCGGCCCGGGTCCTCCCGTCAAGTGATCCTTTCGCAGATTTCAGTTCTTGTGAATGAAGATCATGGCTAGATCTACCGCATGCCTTGGCGCTCACATGATGCAGGCGTTGTATCTCCCCACGGGAACCAGTCCCGTAGTGGACATGTTGCCAAATTCAATGCCCCCTTCTCCGCTTATGCGTGAGGGTACATATACTCTACGGGGATTGAATAACACTTGTGTGAGTGATTCACATTTTATCTGCCATGTCAATGTCGTTATTCATTCTGGCGCTCCTTTTGGGGGGAACTGTTGGTCTGGAGAATGGTGTTGCTCGTACACCACCTATGGGATGGAACCCGTACAACGTGTATTCGCCAGTCTGTCTCTCGACATCTGTGTATTTATTAACTCATACCTCTCGATAGATGCGATACGACTGAAGATCAATATCGCGCTTCCGCGGATGCCCTTGTCCGATCGGGATTGAGGGATTTCGGTTACAAGTACTTCAACTTGTATGTATGCGCAAACCCACTTTTCCAAGTGTCGTACTAACACAAACGTGGCCAAGGGATTGTGGTTGGCAATCGAATTCTCGCACGCCGTCTGGCACATTCATGTGGAATGCAACGCGGATACCGTCTGGCATTCCTGCTCTCGCGGATTATGTTCATAGTTTGGGTCTCTCATTCGGCTTGTACAGTGACGCGTGTGTGCATTTGGCAGTGTGTGCGTGTACTGCGGACCATTGACCCGCTTCTCTTCAGTGGTTACCATTCATGCGACGTGATCAACGGCGCGGAGGGTTGGATTGGAAGTCTGGGCTACGAGCAGTCCGACGCAAAGACCTTTCACGACTGGGGTGCAAACTACCTGAAAGTTCGTCTTACCCACGTTTCCATCAGTCTTGCCATGCGTGCAGCACCTAACCATGCACTCAGTACGACAGCTGTTATGCAGTAAGCCCAAATGACTTTATCAACTATGATCCTCCTTCCAATCTAGAACAAGTGATGTCAAATTTTTGGCCTCCATGATCACATTCACTTATTCTTTATTAACGATCAGAAAAATTATGAGCGCATGCGAGAAGCACTCAAAAACAACAGTGTGGTGTATTCTATCTGCGAATGGGGCGTCGATGACCCAGCACGATGGGCTGGGGCTATCGGAAATAGCTGGCAGATCTCGTACGTCCATGTTCTTTCGAGATGTGGCTAGACTATAACTGGTCCAACTGTCCAGGAATGACATCGGACCGCCGCCATCCTTTGAGAGCTTGCGGCGCATCATCAATCAACTTGTCCCGATCACAGGCTTTGCGAAACCTGGTGCATGGAACGATCTCGACCTGCTCGAGGTAGGCAACATTGGTATGACTCCAACAGAGTGGAAGATGCATTTTGCGTTCTGGGCTGCTGCAAAGCGAGTTCAACCCTGTTATCAGACTAAAATAAAGTGTTTCTGATTATCTTTTTTGCAGGTCGCCTTTGTTAATATCAACGGACCTCACGACTGCTTCCAAAGAGGTACTGGACATCCTCGGGAACAAGAGGATCATCGCGGTAAACGTGAGATATGGCAATGTTGCTGATGAGACGTCATGAGTAACATTGCGTCTCAGCAAGATCCCCTCGGTGCATCCATTGCATTCAAGCGAAGATACACAGATCGATATGATGTTTGGGTGGGTCCATTAGCCGATGGTTCAGTCGTAGCAGGTCAGTATATGTTCATCTGACACAATGCATGACGCGCCATACTGAATTACACGAAGTACTTGTGAACTGGGTGAATACGCGCCAAACGATCACGTTCGATCTTTCCGATGTCAGTCTCACGTCCGCTGATATCATTGACCTGTGGACTGGCGATGAACTTGGGGCCGTGAATGGAACGTACACTGCTTCTGTCGATCCACACGGTGCACTCATCTACAAGCTCCGCAACGGTGTGCAGGCAGTGCCGCCCAAGTTCACAACCTACCTTGCAACAGCATCCTCGAACAAACTCACAGGTGGAGCGACCCCACGAACTCTCAGTGACTCTTCAACCGTCGTAGGCTACATCGGGAACGGGGGTACACTCACATTCGTGGGTGTCGACGGCGGATCGCTCGGGGGCACGAAGCTACTATCGCTCAGCTACGTGAATGCAGACTATACCTTTTCCAACAATGACTGCTCGAATTGCAGGCGTGCAGAGGTGAGTGTGAATGGGGGGGAACCAATATCAGTGGAGATGCCGCTTTCCGGACAGGTACGTGTGTTTGCTTGGCTTTGACTGATTCTCGTTTTGACCCGTCAGTGCAGAACTGGGACATCGTGTTCCACGGATATTTGCTTAACTTGGATGGCTTCGTACCAGGCCCGAACAACACTGTCACGTTTGCGAATTTGAAATCTTGGGCACCAGATATGCAGAGCATCGGCGTGCGCGTGTAAAGGGACGCGCGCGTATCACATGCGGTAGTATCTAAGTATAAGGAAAGCTGGATGGTTCACAGCCCAACGGACTCCTCGGATCGCTCGTAGTCTCGGTCCCCCTCGGATGAAACACCCGTACCTTTTTCATTTCGCTCCTCCCTTTGATTCATGCATAGCCTTTTCTTTCTCCCCCGTCCTACCTCTTTGACCTTCATGCTTTCACCCCTTTGCTATCTCTTTCATACGTCATGGGGATATTTTCTTTTCCCTTCGAACTACCTTACCCCGACTCGAAGCCGCTCTTAGTATATGTAGGACCTCCTGCATGTCTCGTACTCCGTCGAATTCGGCCCCCGTGTGTTGCACTCCTTATCGCGCACGACGAACAATGAACTCATGCCAACCAATTCCGCAGAGGGACTGAGATGCTCTCGAATCTCTGTTGCGGTGCAGAAGCTCACGTGCAGGTAGATCCACTTAACTGGCATGAATAAGTCCAGATTCCTCGTTGGTACTGTTATCAGATGGCAAGACTGGCCAGTTGAGCACCGTCAGTACCGTTTGAATAACTTTTTTTTTTTCCGACTTCCGACCAGCGATGACCACGGGACAATCCGCCTCACCAATGCATGTTCTTAAACGCACTCGTCGGACAAGGGAACTGCGGCTCTCAACTCCGAGAATGTCATACATATACCACATTCGATACGTTGTTGGCGTTGACAGCGGAGCCAGTGGTAGCGAAGACATCTTTGCCATTTTCGGACCCAGGCACATGGATTCTGACTGGTTCGCGGCAGCGGTGAGGTCGACTAGTGGGCGGGGTAAGAGCAAAAATTCCACTTTAAACCCCTTTTTTATGCCTGAACGCAGGCCGCCATCGCCTCTGGATGCACACGGGGACCTGGGCTGGACCACTTCTAGTCCAGGCCACGCCAAGCACAGGAACTATATAGCATCCGCGGGTTGTGAGGAAACGTCACAAGCGGGTCATCGTAATGCAGATAAATGGTTCGTGTTGACCCAAATCAAGACACGCTCAATGACTGCAGCAGTTTTCAATGGCATACGGACTTCATGAGAGGTCTAAACTTGAATTTTAGGTCCTCTCGGTGAGGTTATTCCCACGGGCTTCTTTGACATGCGAACTTGCACAACATATTTTTGACGTTCCGCTGCCAGTGATACGGGGATTGCGAGCAAGCGATGTCATATGGTACCATTGCTACCATTGCTACGTGAAAAATCTGGAGTTTCATTCGCAAGCGATCCGTTCCGGCAGAGATAACCGGTCAAGCATGCCTTCAATTATAAAGTCACATTGATGTTTTACACCTGAGTCTGATCTCCTGCGATGTCGAACGCACTTGACGAGTCACAGTACCAACCTCCCCGTGTCTACGCTGAGGGAGCCTGGTTGTACGGCGCGATCGTCACTTCTATCCTCTATGGCATTGTTGTCGTTCTCTATTTCATGTGCGCTCGTTCTCTCTGGCGTCGAATCCGCTCCCGTGAGGGATCTCCAAGGAAGAATTGGTTTTTCCTCATCTATGTCAACTTCCTCTTTGCCTTGAGCACCCTCTACGTCGCTTCCAACGCACAAATCACTCAAATGGGTTTCATAAACCATAGAGACTATCCTGGCGGTGCGTCCCTTGCGGAAATCATCAAGCAGATGATAAGCTTCCCTTCCCTTCACAACAGGACCCAGTGCCTATGAAATAAACACTGCGTCTGCACCTCTGAACGTTGCTTTCGTCGTTTCAAATTGGTGTGCAGATGCGCTGATGGTGAGTCTCTTTGACCCACCCCTTCTGAAAATTAACGCTTTAAAGGTGTGGCGCTGCATTGTTGTATATAAAGACTGCAAGCTCCATTTTATTGTGACTGTGTTTGGATGCTTGTTGATAATCGCATCTGTTGGTGAGTTTGTGAATTTTTGTGTGTCACCGTTCCCGTGACTCGCTGTGCGTTATCTGCAGTCACTGGTTCCCTCTGGGTCATCATTGTATCACAGCCTGCCCAGTCCACGTCCGGCTGGATGTCTTTCACGCTCCTCTTCCCGTATATCAGCGTTGGTCTCGCCATCAATATCTTCATCTCTCTTTTGACTGTCTTCCGTCTACTGTATCACCGAGCACGCATTTTAAAGGTCCTCGGCCCCGGATATGGAACACTTTACGCAGGCTTTGCAGCAATCATTGTCGAAAGTGCTGCTGTATACTCGGTGTGCTCATTGCTGTACCTCGTTCCGTATACTGTAGACAGCCCGTTGGCCTATGCATTTATGCAAATTCTCGGCGAGGCGCAGGTGACTTGTTCTCCAGTTCAGTTCATTCTTTTGGTGACTGATAACCCCGAATTCGTAGATCATCGCACCCCTTCTCATCATACTTCGCGTTTCCGAAGGAAAAGCCTGGACGGCCAACGTAACTACTACCATCACGCCCTCCGCTACCCGGGCCATCCGTCAACTGTCGACCCAACCCAACTCCGTCGACTCACATCCCGGGAAACTCGATGTCGAAGTCGCCCTTGAATGCGTACGACACAGAGACCCTGAAGATGTAATCCCGTTCACCAGAAAGAACAGGGCTGTATAACATCTATGTAGCTATCGTCTTGCTGGAATGGGAGTCTAAAAAAAGCAATGAACCGTTGACTACATTACAGATATTTGATCCAATTCCTACTCTTAGCCACTTGCGGCGAGACGCCGTTGTACACGTTCTACGGAACTGGTTTCTTGACCGTTACTAAACCGCATTCCCCCACTATATTCTAGCACCGTCTCTCACAGATTCGGCGTGACTACTGGACATATTTGGATTATATATCTTTGCCGCATAAGTTCACGATTCTAGTCTCGAACCTGAACTAGACGTCCTAGGATTCGTAAGAATCAACCGGCTAATAACCAGGTGCGTGTTTTGGTCGGTGGAACGGGTAGTCTGGCAGACATCCGAACTTGGCAAAGGCAACTGTTTCCGTGGCGAGTCGCTCAGTGTCATGGTTATGAAAAATCTTGCGACTTGTTGTCTGAGCATGTAAAACGATCGCAGCCTCCGAAAGGACTTAGGTGTCGCTTTCATGCGTCCTCTTCAGTGCGAACACCGTCGTTGAAAACCACTGTCTTAAAGTACTCGTACGTCATGCAGCGACCGGGCTGACCCCATAATACTCGATTTGACTGCCATTGGGTACTATCAGTGTGCAATGCCCGCATCAAAGGAATGCCAGGGCTAGCGTGAAACCGAAAGCATCAGTAGTGAATTCTGGGAATGCGTTACTTGAGCAGGTAGGAGACGCTTAAAGCGGAAGCTTCTTACATCCTACTTGGATAACGTAGGCGATCGCTCGACACGGAGGCAAATCTCGGAGGACCATATAGACATGATCCGTGACAGCCCCTTCGAAAGCCAAAAAAAAGGCTCAGTGACGAAGCATTTCGGTAAAACGCCCGGGGAGATCACGACAGGAACGATCAAGTCCACTACACTGGAATTCCAATTTCGACAAGCGCGGGGGAAATGTTCTAGGAGCACAAGGATGAGACGGGATGTCGTGGACAGTGTGTTCCCCTCCATCTATCCCTTCCAGTTGCATCCCTCACAAATTCATATACCGCATCTGACACGTCTTCCACGAGCATCACCGCACTCACATAGCCTTGGAAAGATGATCATAGTCTGCAACGACTCACCGACCCATCGTCGGGGGTTGGCTCGGTGCGTTGCCAGCGGTCACTGGGTCGGGGCCGATCGTGGTGGCGAGGTTCAGGCGAGATGGAGAGCGGAAAGACAATGTCCGTGTCGTTCAGTTCACTGGAATGATTGGAGCTTCGTCGTATCGGCATCTTCCGAGCAGTCTGTCATTCGAACCTCCAATACTAACCTGGCGTTATCCACACAAGTTGCAGCTGTTCGTACAACGTCGATAGGACCCACCACCACGACCCACCTTTCGCGAATGGACTCGCTTCCCCTCGAACTCCTCCGCTATCTCATCCCATTCTTACCACTCGCTTCATTGATCGCTGCACGCGATGTCAACAACACCACATGGCGTTCCCTCGCGCAGACCGCGTGTCTCCACCCCGCACGCAAGGCCCTGCTCGATCTCTATCTCGCTGCCATTATCCACCCCAATTTCCCCGGTCTCGCACAGGCGATGCAGCCCCACCTCCACGAATTCGACCGCAAGGCGTACATTACGGACCTGATGTCGCGTGGATGTGTCCTCCCAGACCTGTTTGAGCTTTGGATTCTCGAGTGGCCGTCCAAGGCGGTTCACTTTTGGTCGTGGCCGGGGATCCCCGTCGACGTCACAGTAGAGCACGAAAACTACTCTAGTTGGGGTAACTTGCTGAACGACATCCCACCCATAATCGATACCATCCCGGTGCCCAAGAACGATGTAGCAAGTGTCGGGATGTCGTGCCAAGGGCTTCCATTATGGGGAACTAGACTTTGGATGGGGGGTGGTGTGGTGAAATTATGGTTGGTCGTTAATGCAAATGAGAGAATGAAGGACGGGAAAACGGACAGGCTTATTTGGACCCATTCATACTACGCCAACGAACTGGAGGGAGAAGGGCCAGAACACCACCTACGTGTTTTCTATAATACCCCTTTCGTAGCAGACACACTGATCGAGTTTCTCAGCCTGCTCGACCTCACTCTTTGGCGTGTAGAACAGACTCTGCTGGGATACCGTTACGAAGGTGTTCAATGAAAAGTAGCCACGATGTAGCTATCATGCGGAATCGGCTCTCGGGTCATCAGGCTGGTTTGCTCGTCTGTCGGGCACCCCTCTCCGAGGATTAGGGTCGGGCCACCAAGTCGTAGGCATTGGTGTACAGGACCTGAGCGGAGGGCGGAGTTTCGAGTCTTATCAGCTGGTGGCAACGACGAATCGGACCACACGGGCAGACCATCCCTATGCAGTACTAATTATGGCGACATCATTTCGCTGTCGGTAGTTGCCAGAGTCTCCTGACCAGTTGAACATTGACGACGCTAATGTCCGCTTTCGGTAATTCATTCCCAGCCTTTGGCAGATGAGTCGCAGAAGAAGGGGCAGCAATATCTTTTTCCCAGACAATCATGATCAAGTTGTTGCCCTGGTCGCTCCTTGCGCTATGCTCGTTTGTCGCTCCGATTTCTGCTCAATCCAATGGTATGGACATGTCGATGGACGGGCCTATGAACCTTGCCCCTGGTAATATGCTTCCCTATCTCCACTTTACCCCAGGTGATGTCGGTAAGCGAACTCGATCACCCTCATCATGGCTGCAGCTAAAAACAAGAAAGTGTGGCTTTTCGGCTGGGTACCGAGTAGTGTGGGTGCGATGGTAGGCACCTGTATCGGCCTATTCTTACTTTCCATATTGGAACGGTGGCTGGCGGCGTGTCTCGAGCTCGCTGAACAACATTGGGTCGAGAGGTAAACCATTTCCTGATTCACTCCCGTTGACTCTTTTTGCGACGTGTGCAAATTCCAACTGTCTCACGTCCAATTCCAAGGGCAAACGTTTTGGTGGTTGAGAAATCTGAAGGTATCACTAAGCGGTTGTTCGTCCCTGAATTCGACATCATGAGAGGCGTCCTGTTTGCCGCGCAAAAGTCTGTCCAGGTCCTCCTTATGTTAACCGTCATGTGAGTCTCCGAAGGCCTGTTGGACAAGCATGGCTAACCAGACCGCGTCTATAGGACATTCCAGGCCGCGTTTATACTGTCCATTTCGATTGGGTCGGGTGTAGGTGAAACGCTGTATGGGCGTTTCTTGTTGTCAGCCCACGAGCATTGATCATCGCCACCGGTCATGATCCGTCAATCCAAATCAATGATGTTCGGACCCAATTTCAGTGTTGTTTATATTTACTTCATCAAGCCTCCGGAGAGTGCATTTTTTGAGACAGTCCTACAGGCAGGGCGGCTTTCGCCCCCTGGAGTCTCTGTTTCGTCAGTTCATAATCTCCATTACACCCTACGCCCGTATGTATTAGAATATCATCAAAATACAGCTTATGTTTTCTTCTCGTTCCAACGAAACCCATTGCTTTCACATCACATTTTTGGACCTGGTTGAGTACCGTTTTCAGTGTTCCAAAATCCTGAACTTCCTGTCGAAACGCACTGCTCCACTGGGTCGTTATCCTCATCCGAGTCAATCACCTCGCCCCTTGCCATGCTGCACCATCTCCAACAATCTCATTTTAACCCTTCTCACACGCCGAAAACGATTCAACCTTGCAAATATTAATTTCTTCGGGAGGATCCAGCAACTCGTCGAGAGTCGGTGGGGCTCAATGATGCAGTTTCGTGACCTGAGGATGTCTACAGATTGCAAGAGTTCCTCGACTGACTTGAGCAGATCGGGCGTCAGAAAATTCGGATCTTGAATCAGTCAGCAAGTGTCAGATTCTTCCGGGATGTCTGCTGTGCAAATGGTGGGTTTGCAGAGGTGGCAGATACCATCCTTGGCATGCTTTGAAGCCTGGGTGGGCAATTAGTGGGGATTCCTGATATTCCAACATTCGTGAGAGCAACTCTGATTGATCCGGCACTAATATTTACGCGGACAAACACATTGACAAACACAGAACCAGGAACAGTGAAAGCACTCACCGAGGCCAATTAAAGAGCACCGTCCCACGTCGGCGACCGTCACACCGTGTACCATCGGTTGCTCGTTGACCACCATGTCCTCTGGTCCCGCACTGGCACCGCCCACGGTTCCAACCAGTTTACAAATATACAAGTACGTCCAGGACACACTCGGTGTTGTCGTTCACGATCTACGCAAACTCCTATTCATGCACCCTTTTCTAGTTCCTACGTCGAAGATCCGATATGGCAACGTAGATTCACTGCGATCTGGTGTTCGTGCTTGGGCGCTGCTATCGTATTCTCGCTCCCATCCCTAGTGCATGCGTTCAAACTGAGGCGCGCACTCACCGGATTCTTTGGCATTTCCGGGGGTTCAGGGGCGAGGGGGTATTCCGCCGTGGTAAGCGAGGAAAAGACGCATCCATCTGGATCGTTGTCGAGAGATCGCAAGATAGCGACCTATTGGTACTCGCTGATGTCTGTTCGGCAATGGTCGGTGCCGTATCTGGAGTTGAACGCCGGGCAGAGTACATATTCATCTCGTGTTCGTCTCCCCTTGATTGACTGATTACCTGTATTAGTTTTCATTCTCGTGGCGTATCTGGCGATCACGTTGGTATGCATCATCACGGATGCACCTCTCGTTTTCAATCCAAACCGAGCAGGTATGTCACACTCCACATGTCTGAAAGTTTTAGGTTGCCAAACCCAGTCCTCCCAGGGTTTCTTGCATTCGCACAGCTCCCATTTGTATTCCTCTTCGCCACAAAAAACTCTCTCTTGTCATTCCTTCTCGGACCTGGTCACGGTTATGAGAAACTAAATTTTATACATCGAATGGCTGGCCGCGTCATGTTCCTTTCTGCAGCCATTCATGGTGGTCTCTGGATTCGCAATCACCTCCAATACAGTCTCCCCATTCTCGGTCCTCAAAAAGAGACATCAGGTGTTGCGTCCCTTGCCATGCTCGCCTGCATTGTTCTCTTATCGCTCCGACCGGTCCGAAGACATTTTTATCAAGCATTCTTCGCTATGCAGTGGGTACCCGTTACCTGACTTTGTAATGATGGAAAAGATAACATTAATATGCAGTGTGATTACGGTCGTCGCATTCTTTGTGTGCGTCTGTTATCATTCGATATATGCATCGCCGTGGATATTCCCGCCCATTGCGTTTTATGGGGCAGACATGTTCCTGCGCATGCTTCGCTACCGATTCAAGGATGCGACGGTGCTAGCCCCCGACAAGTTAATGACGCTTGTGAGTGTATTGGGGTACCATGGATATGGGTTTACTGATCAGATCTCAGGTACGCGTCCATGATTGCGACGGGGGATGGGTCGCGGGTCAGCACATCTTCCTCCGGATCTTTTTCTCCGGGCGCGTCCTAGAGAGTCACCCGTTGAGCATCCTTTCCGCTCCGCCCGCGTACTCGTGTTTGTCCAATCCGGGTTTACTCCTCGGTGCTCGCGTCAACGGTGATTGGACGCACGCTCTGAACACGTTTGTACGGAAGGAGCAAGAAAGACTGGCCCCGATGGATGGCACCTGCCACGAGAAAGACCAAGACGTATCTCTCCCCGTTCGAGTCATGATCGATGGTCCCTATGGAGGTTCGGGCGTCGATCTTGGACAGTACGAGACAGTGCTGCTCGTATCCGGGGGCTCTGGTATCACATTTACGCTCGGTCTGTTGGATGATATCGTGGGACGATGTGTCAAGTTGCGTCGCCGCGGCGGCGAGCGGACTCGACGCATCGAGTTTGCGTGGTACATTCGGTCTTTTGGTGAGCACCCTTCCTTATCACTGACATGTCTTCGATCCTCTCGCATTTCTCACTGTGCGTTCTAGGCAACCTTTCCTGGTTCGCACCCATGTTGACAGACATTGCCAACACGGCGCTCAACTCTTCTGTCGATCTCCACATCTCGATCTTTGTCACGTGTTTATGCGATCCGGAAGCGGTACCTTGTATCCCCGACTGTGACGTGCTACTAACCAAGCCGTCCGTCTATGGGCTGCTTCAGGACCTGACTAGTCCTCTGAGCGCATCGTCCTCTTCCGCGCGTTCGGTTGAGGAAGACGGTAAAGAGTGTCGCGGTGTAAGACGGAACGAGACGCACGGGCGTGCAGGAGGCGTCGCTGTTTGTGCGAGTGGACCAGCGAGTTTGACGAGGGAAGCTCAGAATGCGGTCGCAAGATTGGGGGTCGTGCAGGGTATTGAACTGGGCGGGGTGGCCATTCACGTCGAACAGTTCACGTTGTGAGGTCACGGTTCGCGGCGCCGTTCACTTGTGGAGGATGCGATGTGTTTATGTACCTGTAAATATTGTAAGTTCCGTTGGCCTGTGTACGATATGGCGCCAATTTAACGTCGTCCAAATGTGGTGCCATACTTCCAGGAGTGGGAGAGGAGTAACTTAACTAATTGCCTTGTGTTTTTCGCAAGGCTTGCTCGTTTACTTAAGTAAATTTCTTGTGACCAAAAAGTCACGCCCCATATGTGTGTGCCTGCCAGGTAAAGGAGAGTGATTTAGCCGGAAGGTCTCGCCGCTAACTTCCTGATACAGGATGCAATCAAGTACCTCAAAGCCACTTGTTACCAGCTAGCACCGACAAGGATGGAAACCGACTCTGCCATACCACTAGAGATTATGTGTAAGATTTTTGGCTTTCTGAGTCCCCGAGAGGTCATCCGCATGCATACGGTGAGGATCCTCTTTTTCGTCTTGAACTAACACATCTTATCCGCAACTTGCTAGATTTCGAAACAATTTCATGACATCAGTTACGATCCTGCAGTCTGGAGGACCTTGTATACACGCGCATGTTTGACCCGTCCCCCAGGGCCGTTCCTTCCCAATCAGGCCAATTTCTCGAACGAACGTTAATTCAAACTGAACGGCGGCAACAATCGTGGACATATGTTTCGCATGCTGACATTCCACTGGGAGGATTGCCATCCACGCTCAAAATCATTGTTGAAACCGGGCGTACAGAGGAGAGGCTAGACAGATGTAATGAATACTCCAGTCGAGTGGTACGAGACTCGAGATATCTACCTAGACAGATGTAATGAATACTTGACCATGTCAGTAAGGTAGATAGGAGTGTAAGTAGCAGTAGCTTACCTCCAGTCGAGTGGTACGAGACTGGAGGAAAGCAGGAGTGTGACGTGACGCGTAAATA
>JBBPOF010000724.1:0-17654 GCA_038091315.1 Porphyrellus cyaneotinctus | reverse complement strand
CTCCCGGAGCGGCCCACTATGGCCCCCCCGGATTTCCTCACACCAAGCGCACCATATCGCTGGCACAACGCCTCGGAGTGTCTGGCACAGCCCAGACTCTGCGTCACCTGGATGGCCCCACCAACCATCGTTTTGATTGGTCAGACGGACGCGCCTCCAGTTCCTCCAATCGCCCTCTCTCCTCCCATCTCGAAGAGGTTGAAGTCAAGATGGACGTCGTTGATATAATCGACAAAGATGATTTCTGCAACGAGGACGATGTATCCATGGGTGAAGAAGCTGACGATTATGTCGAGCGATTCTTCGAAAACCAGGCATCTTGGCAAGTACCCCATTCCCATCACGGTCCTACTGGCACTGACGTGCAGTCTTTATCGCCTCAGATTGTACGTACATATTCGTCTTTACGCCATGTAGTAGATAGTGATGACTCTACTACTGTCCCGTTCACCATGTGTGACGACTGCAGCAAGCATGACAGTAAGAGTAAGGGAAAAGAGAAAGCCGACCCACATGCGGTCCCACCTCATACGTGGCTACTCGACTCAGGGGCTTCGTCCCATTTCACAAATGAATTAACTGATTTTGTCGAGTACAACGCCTTCTCAAACGCCCAGTACACACAAACGGCAAACGGCCGTGCTCCCATAAAGGGTATCGGCTCTGTTATCATAGAGTTCAATGGATTACCTGTGCGGTTATCGCCGGTTATCTATATGCCCTCATGTGACATCAAACTGATATCCATGGGCACTCTACTGAAGGACACCTGTCTGACGCTAACAACAAGGCCGAACGAGATCGCGTTCTACGACAAGTGCTATAAACGCACTATTCTCTCTTTCCATAGCCACGGAAATGACACGATGTACTGGATTCGTGCTCCTGCCATCCATCCGCACGCCAAATCAGTTGGTATGGTCTCTGCAGATTTTGAATTATTACACCGTCGCCTAGGACACCCCTCAAAGGAGGTTCTACGAGCAGCGAAGAAACACCTTAAGGACTTCCCTGATGTCGATATTCTGTCAAAAGTTCCTATATGCCCTGGATGCGAGCTCAGCAAACAGCCAAATCATTCTTTCCCTCACAGCGAGACGCGGGCAACCGCTCCCTTTGAGATGATTCACTCTGATCTTAAGTCCCTAGAAATAGAGTCGTACCATCGATATAAGTATGCCGTCGTCTTTTATGACAATTTTACTTCTATGGGCTGGATCATCTGCATCCGCTCTAAGGATCAGACATTGAAGGCTGCAAAGCACTTCATTGCGTATATCTGCACGCAGTTTAATGCCAAGGTTAAATCCTGGCGCTCCGATGCTGGTGGTGAATATACCTCCAAAGCCTTTCAGGAGTACATGCGTGATAATGGAATTCATATTACGCAGTCCGCCCCTTACGCACATCAGCAGAACAGGCGTGCGGAATGCTTCATTCACGCTATTATGGACAAGGCACAGGCGATGCAGTTACATGCTTGCCTGCCAGCTTCCTATTGGGAGTTTGCGATGATACACGCTGTCCACATATATAATAGGACACCTAATAACCATTTAAATTGGAAGACACCCCTGGAGTTACTTAAGGGGGAGAAGCCTTCCGTTTCTCATTTACGTGTCTTCGGATGTGGTGCCTATGTGCACATTCCTGCACAGACACATGGTGGGAAGCTTAACCCGAAATCGCAGTTGATGGTCTACCTTGGCGTTGCCATAGGATCAGACACCAACTATCTTTTTATGTGGCCAAATAATGCTATTCATACATTGGCGCATGCGATCTTCGATGAGAACCTCTTCCCTCGATGCTCGAAAGCGCAACCACATAAGCTGCTATCGCACCCACCACGTTGTCGTCACTCTCATGATGATGACATCTCTGACACGCACTCAAACGACAATTTCGATTCTGACACCGCTCGTGATCCCCCTCGTCCATGAACACCACCTCCAGCTCCACCGGCAGACCCTGTAACTCCACCTTGCGCACCTCGACCACCTCCTATTGGCCCACCGGCCTTACCTCCGAGGCGACAACCTGCTTGGCAACATCGTCCACCTACACGTCCAGATAACGTCTATGGGGATAAACCCCCTGTAGAACAAATTAAGGACATTGAGAGCTGTTGAGAGGAGCATAACCCGAAGGGTACTAACCTTGTGGTGGTGAAGCGGTAACTCTTAGATCGTTATGGTATGGGTTCAAGAGTGTTATTTAAATTCAGACTCAGACGAGTCTTATATACTACAGGAGAGTATTATGTAAGCTACCGGATATGTACGCTACATTTCAACACTCCCCCTCGCTTAGTTTACTGTGGTAGACTGTAAGCGGTAGTGTGAATCTTATGATAGAAAAGAAAAAACATCTGCACAACCAACAAATGGTGGCGAGTATTCTACCTAAAGACTAATCCAAGTTGGGAACGGAACTTCTCGAACAGGACACGCCCGAGGTTCTTTGTGAACATATCCGCTGGGTTGTCAGTCCCTGGGATATAGTATAGTTCAACCTGTTTCCACATCATCACAGCGTCACGTATGAAATGATACCGGATGGGGATGTGCTTGGATCTCTTCTCAGTCACTGGGTTTTGTGCTATAAAAAGCGAACCCTGATTGTCACCACAGATAGAAAGAGGGCCCAAGTGGTAGCCTAATTCTTCCATCATCTGTTTGATCCAAATGACCTGGCAAGAACAATCGCTCAGTGCCATATACTCAGCTTCTGTGGATGACAGTGCAATGACTTTCTGAAGATGTGAATTCCAAAGGAAAACACCGTCCACGAGTTTCAGGAAAAATCCTGTCTGCGAGTGATAAGTGATCTTGTCCTGACCCCAATCAGAATCTGTACAGGCAAAGATGCCTTTATCGCTAGCACTGTCGTAGACTAGAGAGTAATCTCTGGTGCCTATCAGATATCGACAGATGTAGAGAGCCTTTTCAAGGTGATCTCTTGATGGGTTGGCAGACATACGAGCGAGTTGTGTCACCGCATATGCAATGTCTGGTCGGGTTCCGATCATAAGGTATAATAACGACCCGATAACGGTCTGGAAGCGCGTCCGCAACTCAGGATCGATAGGGGATTCGTTCTTCATAGGGTAAAAACCCTGCGGCAATGGTGTGGGCGTGGACTTAGCATTCTGCAATCCGCAGCGCTCAATTACCTTGTCGAGATAAGCGCGCTGGTCAAGGAATAATTTCCGACCTTCTCGACGTATAGTCATACAAAGGAATTCGGTAGGAACTCCTAAGTCGCGACATTCCCATTTCTTCATGAAAGCGGCCTTTACCTTATCTACAAAGGCTTTGTTCGGTCCGCAGAAGAGGGCGTCGTCTACGTAGATGATTGCTAGGATAACGTTATTTCCTTTGCGATTGATGAATAATCCGGCGTCAGATTTGAGCCGGGTAAATCCTAGTTCCTGCATGGATTTGTCCAAAGCGCGCCACCAAGCTAATCCTGCTTGTTTTAGGCCATATAAGGCGCGGAGGAGACGTAGGACTTTGCCTTTGAGATGAGGGGGCAAGAAACCCTCAGGAAACTCCATATAGGGTTCCTCTTCCAGTATGCCATATAGATAGGCAGAGCGTACGTCTAGAGCGGTGATATACCAATCTTCTAGAGCACAGAGGGCGAGCATGGCCCGCACCGTCTCGAATCGTACTACTGGGGAAAAGATGGCATCAAAGTCAGTACCTTCAACCTGGGTGAAGCCTTTGGCTACCAGTCGGGCACGCTTGCGTCCATCGGGTTTAACATCGAATACCCATCTGTTTTTAATGACCTTCTTATGGGTTGGTCGATCCACAATCTCGTAGACCTTGCGATCTTTGAGCATTTGGAGTTCGTCTTCGCAAGCTTGCACCAGAGTTTCTGCTCATCGGCAGGGAGCTTGAGAATGTCACGGAATTTCCACTCTCTGTAGTTGGGGGCAGTGTTTTCCACGACCGGAACCGTGCGATTGCATAGGAAAGACACTAATGCGTCTCCCCCTTCCTGCACTAGGTGCTCAACATCCGCCTCCAAAGGAGACAGGGAATGAGGCATAGCGCCAGGAACCGGTGGTGTCTCCGGTGCAGGTGCGGGTTG
Source organism: Porphyrellus cyaneotinctus (assembly GCA_038091315.1). NCBI lineage: Eukaryota > Fungi > Basidiomycota > Agaricomycetes > Boletales > Boletaceae > Porphyrellus > Porphyrellus cyaneotinctus. The sequence continues at coordinate 13,553 of JBBPOF010000724.1, read as the reverse complement.
GTTCTCGACTAGCTTTCGCCAGCGAGACTCGCTCTCGATGTCCTTGATTTGTTCCACGGGGGGTTTATCCCCATAGACATTATCTGGACATGTAGGTGGACGATGTTGCTGTGCAGGCTGTCGCTTCGGAGGTAAGGCCGGTGGGCCGATAGGAGGTGGTCGAGGTGCACGAGGTGGAGTCACAGGGTCCACCGGTGGAGCTGGAGGTGGTGTCCGTGGACGAGGGGGATCACGAGCAGGTGCCGCATCAGAGTGATCGGTATCAGAATCGAAACCATCGTTCGAATGTGTGTCAGAGACGTCATCATCATGGGAATGACAGTGGCACGGAGGGTGCGATAGCGGCTTATGTGGTTGCGCTTTCGAGCATCGAGGGAAGAGGTTTTCATCGAAGATCGCATGCGCCGATGTATGAATAGCATTATTCGGTCGCATAAAGAGGTAGTTGGTATCTGATCCTATGGCTACACCAAGGTATACCATCAACTGCGATTTCGGGTTAAGCTTCCTGCCACGTGTCTCTGCAGGAATGTGCACATAGGCACCACATCCGAAGACGCGCAAATGAGAAACGGAAGGCTTCTCCCCCTTGAGTAACTCCAGGGGTGTCTTCCAGTTTAAACGGTTATTAGGTGTCCTATTATATATGTGGACAGCATGTATCATCGCAAACTCCCAATAGGAAGCAGGTAGGCAAGCGTGTAACCGCATCGCCTGTGCCTTGTCCATAATAGTGCGGATGAAGCGTTCCGCACGCCCGTTCTGCTGATGTGCGTATGGGGCGGACTGCGTAATATTAACTCTGTTATCGCGCATGTACTCCTGAAAAGCTTTGGAGGTATATTCACCACCAGCGTCGGAGCGCCAGGATTTAATCTTGGCATTAAACTCCGTTCGGACATACGCAATGAAGTGCTTTACAGCCTTCAATGTCTGATCCTTAGAGCGGATGCAGACGATCCAGCCCATAGAAGTAAAATCGTCATAGAAGACGACGGCGTACTTATATCGATGGTACGACTCTACCTCGAGGGATTTGAGATCTGAGTGAATCATCTCAAAGGGAGCAGTTGCCCGCATCTCGCTATGAGGAAAAGAGCAATTTGGCTGTTTGCCGAGCTCGCATCCAGGGCATATGGGAACTTGTGACGGAATATCGACGTCAGGGAAGTCCTTTAGATGTTTCTTCGCCACTCGTAAAACCTCCTTTGAGGGGTGGCCTAGGCGACAGTGTAGTAATTCAAAATCCGCAGAGACCATTCCAATGGATTTGGCATGCGGATGGATGGCGGGAGCACGAATCCAGTACATCGTGTCGTTACCGTGGCTGTGGAATGAAAGGATAGTGCGTTTATAGCACTTATCGTAGAATGCGATCTCGTTCGGCCTGGTTGTCAGCGTCAGGCAAGTGTCTTTCAATAGAGTACCCATGGATATCAGTTTGACGTCACATGATGGCATATAGATAACTGGCGATAACTGCACAGGTTGTTCATTGAACTCTATGATAACAGAGCCAATGCCCTTTATAGGGGCACGGCCGTTTGCCGTTTGCGTGTACTGGGCATTTGAGAAGGCGTTGTACTCGACAAAATCGGTTAATTCATTTGTGAAATGGGACAAAGCCCCTGAGTTGAGTAGCCACATATGAGGTGGGACTGCATGTGGGTCGGCTTTCCCTTTTCCCTTACTCTTACTGTCGTGTTTGGTGCAATCGTCACACATGGTGAATGGGACAGTAGTAGTATTGTCACTATCTACTACATGGCGTAAAGACGAATATGTACGTACAATCTGAGGCGATAAAAACCGCGCGTCAGTGCCAGTAGGACTGTGACAGGGATTGGGTACTTGCCAAGATGCCTGGTTTTCAAAGAATCGCTCGACGTAATTGTCGGTTTCTTCACCCATGGATACATCATCCTCGTTACAGAAATCGTCCTCGTCGATGATATCAACGACATCCATCTCGACTTCTTCGAGACGGGAGGAGAGGGGGCGGTGAGAGGAACTGGAGGCGCGTCCGTCCGACCAATCGAAACGACGGTTGGCGGGGCCATCCAGATGACGCAGAGTCTGGGCGGTGCCAGGGACTCCAAGGCATTGTGCCAGCGATATGGCGCGCTTGGTATGAGGAAATCCGGGAGGGCCATAATGGGCTGCCCCGGGGGTATGAGCCAGTGAGCATGGGTCAGTGACTGGTGGAGTGAGTGAAGGCGTTGCGGGAGAGAGGACGACGGGTGGAGCTGTGAGGTTCGAAAAGGCGAAAGACGCCAAACCTTCATTTACAGCAGCATTATTGCGGCGCTGCTGCCGTTTGTCATCTCCCTGCTGTGAGCGCTTTCCAGCGCGACGCTTCTTCTTCTTCTCCTCACCATTTCCCTGCTGCTGCTGTTGCTGCTGTGAGAAGGCGGGATCCTCTCCCTTGCGCTTGACATTCGAAACTTTGTTGGTGCTAGACTGCGCCTGCTGAGGTTGCGACTGCTGGCCGCCGGAGTGGTTGGGCTTACGCTTAGTGGCAAATTGCTGCCAAGCTGCCGTGGTGAGCTTTTCGAGCTCGTGCATGGATATCTCCGCTACCGTTTCCCCTTCTTTTATCTCTGTCGCTTTCGTGTTGAGGAGCTGGGTGGCGAAGTCTGCGTAACGAGGGAGTTTAGCGAGGGTGATCATCGCCTGGATTTTCATCAGGATCTCATACTCCAGATCCGAGAGTTGCGCGAAGTGCGCGTTCAGCTTCGAGAAAGCTGAAGCCGGGTGGTTGTTCTCCGGGATCACCAGCCCGATCATCGCTTTAAACTCCGAATACGCGGAGGCGAGGGATGGTGTGTCGTACTTCTTCTGGAGGTTGTCCCAGAGGGCCATAGCTGTGTTGATGTCAGCATAACACTGCATGACGTTTGGTTCCAGTCGAAGTTTGATGGCGCCGACCACCTTGTCATCGTTTTCGTCCCAAAGAGTTTGCTTCTCTTCCATGGCGGCCTTCTCCTCAGGAGTCTGGGTGACGTCCTTGGGAGCAGCGGGGCAAGACTTGTGCATTTTCTGCCAGAGTCCAGAGAAACGGAGGTAGGCCTCCATCTCCTGAGCCCAGCGCCGGTAGTTGGAGCCGTTGAGCTTGGGGATTCCGAAAAGTGTGTTGGTCGACATAGTGAATCTGGGATGGACGTCAGTAACCGGGTTGATCAATTAAGAAGAACGGACGGTGAGCGGGGTTGCCGCATCGGTGACGCCCAGAGCCCTTATGGCGATGGTTTGACATAGTCTCCCCATGCCTAAGTTCTGCGTGAACTTTCACCAACGTCGATGACGATGTCAAGGTGAACTTTCTGCGCGTTGCCGCTGCAGGAAGTATCCGGCATTGCCGCTCAGGATAAGTTCATTCGCATTCACCGTTTGAGTGTTTCCGCATCAGAACGTGGTAGGCGTTCACCAACGGGTATCACACGGCGTTGCCGCTCAGTGTGTTGCCCGGGGCTCATAACCTGTTGAGAGGAGCGTAATCCGAAGGGTACTAACCTTGTGGTGGTGAAGTGGTAACTCTTAGATCATTGTGGTACGGGTTCAAGAGTGTTATTCAAATTCAGACTCAGACGAGTCTTATATACTACAGGAGAGTATTATGTAAGCTACTATATATGTACACTACATTTCAACACAGAGCATGACTCTTATGTCAACATCCAACCTCTCATTCCTTTGGGTGTCCTGTTGCACAATGGCAAGGATGGAAGAAGATCTAGTTCTTTTGTTAATGCTGAGGCTAGTCTCCAGTGGGTCTCATGCTCATAGCTGGGAACTATGCAAGATGATGGTCTCATACATGAAGACATTGATGTATGGAAGAAAGGTCTCACCTAAGTTGTAATGAAGGCAGAAGATGGTCTCACTCAGATGGGGCCAAGTAGTGCTAGAAACTAATCTCATTGAAGGTAGAACTAGATGGGGAACTACTATACATGCAGCTGGGTATATATATGGGGGGGGGAGATGGAGAATGAAATAGAAATGAGAGATTCCATTTTGGGAGTATGCTGTCCATCCACGATGAAAAGGTAAAGGTGACATAGGCCATGACCAAAAGGGAATGGACGCATCACCAGAATGAAAAAGGGAACAAGGGATGCATCACCTCGATGAAAAGAATATGGACTATACCACTTTGGGAATGGACCTAGATGAAAAAAGAATGGAGGCTGACATAATAGGGAACAGACCGTGGATGGAGCTCCATTCTCTGTCTAAAGAGAAAACAGTGGAAACTGAATGAAGTCCAGAAAATGAAAGGGCATAGCCTCGGCATCTATAGGGGAAGGGGCAGATAGGGGTAATGCAGATGTGGGCAATGAGGGGAAAATTGTAACAATCATGAAACTGCTGGCCATCCTGGATTTATGAAAACCTGCCAGCTTGTCTCTATGGAATACTGGTGGCCTGGACTCCCACAGTTTGTCCACCAGTATGTTGAAGGCTGCACAATTTGCCAAGCCAACAAAGTGAACACACACTTTACATGTACCCTGCCCTTCCTGATCAAGTCAGCTGACTCGTACCCCTTCCAACAGCTCTCCTATGATTTAATCACAGATCTCCCAGTATCTTCTGGCTTCAATTCCTCTTGGTTGTGGTGGACCACAGCCTTACTAAGGGAGTAATCCCTTGTCCCACTAAGAAGACTATTACTGCTGAAGACATCACCTTCCTCTTCTTTCACAAAGTCTACAAGTGATTCAGACTATATGATAAGGTCATCTCAGACTGCAGCCCCCAATTTGCCTCCTCTTTTGCCAGAGAACTCAGTTGTCTTTTGAACTATGACCTCTCCCTCTCTACTGCATACCAACCACAGTCTGATGGTAAGACCGAATGAGTAAACCAAGAAGTCAAAACCTTCCTAAGGATTTATTGCGGGTCACACACCACCTCATGGACTAATTCCATTACACATGCTGAATTTGCACATAATCACTGCCTCCACTCCATCATTGGCAAGACCCCCTTTTACCTCATGCTGGAATATGAACTACGTGCCCTACCTTCCATCCTCCCTGAATCCTCCATTCCTGCCATAGAAACTTGCTTAAAAGCTCTTTCCACAGCTAGAGATGAAGCACTAGCAGCCCATGAACTCGCCCACCAAATGATGGCATCCCGTGTCCACTCCAAGTTCAAACCCTTCTCAAAAGGAGACAAAATTTGGCTAGAAGCACACAACCTGAAATGCAACCTTTCATCTTCAAAGTTCGCATCCAAAAGGGAAGGACCCTTCACCATCACAGATGTCCTATCCCCCTTATCATACTGACTCAGACTCCCACAGATGTGGAAGATACACTCCATGTTCCACACTTCCCTCTTATTGCCCCATTGTGAAGACTCTGTCCACAGTCCAAACCACCCAAAACCCCCACCTGACCTTATCAATGGAGAAGAAGAGTTTGAAATTAAAAAGATACTGTGCCACCATGGAACATCCAGACACCACTCCTTCTTGATCTGATGGAAAGGATACACAGCTGAAGAAGATTATTGGGTCCCTGAATCTGATTTGGTCCATGCCACTGCCCTCCTGAACACTTATGAATGGGTGCACCCAAGGACTTTTCCCAATGGACCATCATGGCCCTCCAACCTCATATCTATTATGATATGCCCCATTTTCTCTTTTGTTTTCTCTTTTAACTTTAGCTAAGCCCTTCTCAGACTTACCTCTATTCTTCTACAATGACTCATCCACCTTCCATGACCTTCCATTGTATTCCACTTAACTTGTCATTGTTTCCTTCCATCATGTTCTCTCGGATTCTTTTCTTCACTTAGTCATCATGACTCCCATGCCTGCCCTGAACCCTGTAGTCAGTACTAGTATATAGTTTCCCTTGTCGCTCTCAATTGAGTGGATGTCACATAGAACCCCTTGATCTCTGAGTCCATGGTTGTTGGACCAGTACAACAAACCCTTGACCCTTCAACCAACCTTTAGAGGCTACACCTATCCCTACTCGAGGCAGTTGTAACAGCATCCCTCCATTGTTTGTCCATCTGCAGCTACCTGCTCTATTGAGCATGTCCTCAACCACCTTGTAATCATGGAGCTTCTCCTCACCAACCCTTGCCTCTCCCTAGTCACAGAAAGACATCTGGATCTCTACTCCCTCCTTGATTTGCTTTATTGCACATTTAATTGTGCTGTCTCCCTCTGACAGTTCATTTAATATGCAAATGTGCAGACTGACCACCCTCATGACACTCATTTGAATGCCGCCAATCATCTTGCACACATTAACATTGATGAACTTATCTTCCTCCTCCTTGCTACCCTAGTACAACTGGGCATGCTTGATTTATCCATTGACCTCAACTCCACACTTCAAACAGATCATAAAACCATTGCCCTCACTCACATCCCCACTCCTCTTTCTATGTCCTCTGTTAACGCTGAGGCTAGTCTCCAGTGGGTCTCATGCTTGTAGCTGGGAACTATGCAGGACAATGGCCTCATACTCAAAGACATTGACATACGAAAGAAAGATCTCGCCTATCAATGTGTCAAAGGGCGGAAGGAGGGTCTCACTCAGACAGGGCTGAGTGGTACTAGAAACTATCCTTGTTGAAGGTAGAACTAGATGAGGAACTATTGTACATGCAGTGGGGTATATATATGGAGGAGCGGAGTGCATATGAAATGGGAGTGAGAGATCCCATTTGGAGAGTATGCTGTCCATCCATAATGAAAAGAGAACAGTAACATAAGCCATGACAAAAAGGGAATGGATGCAGCTCCAGAGTGAGAAAGGAAACTAAGGCTGTGTCTCCACAATGAAAAGAATATGGACCTAGATGAAAAGAGAATGAAGGTTGACATAATAGGGAAAGGACCATGGATGGGGTTCCATACTCCATCTAAAGAGAAAATGGTGGAAATTGAATGAAGTCTGGAAAACAAAAGGGCATCTCCTTGGTATCTAGGGTTTGGGCAGATAGAAGTAATGTGGATGTGGCAGACGAGGGGAAATTTGTAATAGCAAAGAACATACATGTGTCACCAACACACATCCACCACATGCGCATTTGCACACACATCATGTGATCAGGTAGTGGAGTTATACTCACATACACAATCACTTACACTCACACCACAACACATCCACCACACACGAATTTGCGCACTATCCATCCTCATCCTTCAATATTTTTGTACTCAGTATCACATCATAGAGCTATGTCTAACATGGTTTAACCTTCACTCAATTAGATTAGCCCCCCTATAATGGAGATGACCGGTTTTTTTCTTTTTTTTCTTTTCCTGCTGAGCAGCTAGGTGTCCGTGGAGGTGGTCAGAGAACATCTCAACCAGCAACATGGTTGACTGCATTTCAAGGAGTCGTTGCTTTACTTCATTGGTATTGTAGCAGTTGATAGCTTCAATAATAGCCTCTTCTTGATGAGCTGTCGCAATGTGGATCTTGTGTGCATTGGATTTTGGGCAGCCAACCATGCTCTCACTGAGTAACAGAGCTGCTGTTCTGTGCTGGAGACTTGGCATGAAAGCTTGCACTGGTGACCTAGCCTTCTTTGGTATATCTCGCTTAATTGATTGTGATAAGATGAGTGCCACTTGCTCTTCATCCACCCACAAACTGGCATCATTCTGGCACACCACAGTGTCTTAAATCTATTACATTCATATTTTGGGTGGGTTACTATGACATGTCACCAAATGTTAATGTAAATATTTTCCAAGATCCACTCTGATCCTGGGCTACAAGCTACAAAAAGTATTTCTGACAGTACCATCTGCAAATCAGAAAAAGAGAGCATGGTGCTGGGCTCACTTTGTCCAGTCCACACCATTTCCTGGTATAACTCCTAAGGATATGGGGTGTAACAGGACCAGAAAATAACCTAAATAGGCATGTAAATTAGGATTGTTGCACTTGCCGGTGTTGTCGCATTTGCCGGGGGATGACTGTAGATATAAAAGCCAGCCAGCTGAAACTGATGAGACTCAGTCAAAAGCATCCCTTCCTCAGGGACCTTTTTCAGCTAGTCTCGTCACCCATATATGTATATCCCACCCCCTCCGTGTGCTAACACCACATCAATTACCATATGCACCATACGAGACGTTCGATCAATTACTGGCCCAGACAATGAACACCTTTCGCACGTGGGGCGATCATCAAGGAGTTTACGAATGTCGCGTGCGAAGTCAGGAGGAGACGATCGGAAAATTTCATCCCGACCAAGGTGGTCCCCGCACATGTCAAGTTACAAAAACGGACGAGGTATCTAAAGGATTAGAGGAAACAACATGAACAGGTTGCAGTGATGACAGGACCGACGAAGGGGTTGTGCAGTGTAACAAAAGAGGTTGGGGGAATGGACATGGAAGCAGAAGAGGTGAAAAAAGCGAATGAAGTAGTTAAGCGGATCGACGTGGTGGATATCTCTGTCGGTGAGTCAATTTTCGTATGGTGACTTGAGCATGGAACGTTGGTACAAACGGTACTGAAATCTGGGTCACTGCTGAAAACGCATATAATGAATGAATGGCGAGGGTGGAGAAATGAATCATTGCAAGACTGCGCGATAGGGTACTCCCCCGCGCCGTCCGATTCGCCACGATCAACAACACGAATGAGTACCGGACTCACATGCTCAGCCCGCCGAGGCATCTCGCCCAGTGTCAATGCACATGGGACTTGGCGTCCCCAATACGCAAGGTGCACTAGTTGCTTTTGATCCGCGAACTCGCCTCGTGAGTGTGCGGCACCGAACGTGGGTATGTATGTGGAGCCCAGTCGGACGATGCTAGCATGAGTTGGCCATAAAACGAATGGTCAGTATTGGCTTGCTGGTTACATTTGCGTCTGTGGTTGTCGTGATTGACACGCGAAGCAAAGGCCATTCCCGGGCCATCATAGCATTTGCGAGAGACTCGAGAAGGAATAGGGGTAGGATAAATTGTGATGTACGCGACCGCGCTGAGCTTGATGATGATCACGGCGGTAGGTCATGCACTGGGGTAACAACCATAAGATTTCATGGAAACCAGTGAAGGATCTCTGTGCCGATGTACCCGAATCTGTCCCAGACGCTTGCCCTAAATCATCCAACGCCACTTCCTTTCTGTGGGATACCACTCCTATCGTCCACTCCAGAAATATCAATGACCGATTTTCTCACTGCCAACCCTAAATTCCAAGACATCGCTTCTGTCAACAAGGGTTAGTTCATGCATGGCTTCCTCGGAGTACGTGATGATCTTGTTGGTGCAGAGCCCTCCAGCTGGGTCTGGACTGATCAAAAGCGCGCACGATGGGAGCCAGCTGATGACCACTGGCAACAGTTCGCAAACAAGTGGCGCAACATTGACAAAGAGATCTTCCATGCGGAATCCCAAGTGCTGGATCTTGCACCCCTCCCTTTATTGAAAAATGCTCGCCTCCTGATTCGCGACTGCTACGTGAAAGCTGAGAAAGTGGTTTGGGAGTGGGCTGCCAGTGTCCCCCACAGGGGAGTAATTTTCACAGGACAGCCAGGAATTGGTACGAACCGCTAATTCCGGTTTCCGTGCATCCCGCTTAAACACTGAATGCTCTGTTTGCAGGGAAGAGTTTTTTCATCTTGTACCTCCTTGCCCGTCTCCTGTGGATGAAGCAAGTCGTTCTACTTCACCGGTCTTCTTCTGAGGGCCCCATACTCTTCTGCTATGATGGAGTTTACGTTGGCACAGCTACCTCAACCCTTCCTTACCCGGACGCTGGTTCACGTGCATTTATTTGGTCACTCATTGATCATGAGGAGACAATGAAACCCCCATCGCTTTCAACCTACGATTGGTGCTTCCCCATTCAAGCACCATCCCCAAGTGATGTTCGGTACCGAGCGTGGGAAAAGGCGCGACTTCCCCTTTTCACTGGGTTCCCATTATGGACACGCGAAGAGCTCGCACTCGCGTAAGTATTATATGAAGATCAATTTTCCGTATCCAACGAGTTTTCTATGTAGAGCACCGCTTTCTCCCGAATACCAAGCATTCTGCGAATACTTGGACCAGGCGATGAACAACCAAGATTTGTCATGCTGGGGAGATAACGATAACCCAAAAACCCGTGGCTTCCGCACCGCCGTATCCTTGATTCGTGGAGGGAAAGCTCCGAAATCAACTGCCGACGCATTCGACAGTCTTTTGGACATTGTCATCTCGCACTTCGGACTTATTCCCCGAGATGTATTCACAGGAATGTATGACTTCGAGTCACAAGTAGTGAGGCACAAGAGGGCAAGCTCGATCCAAATACAGGACTTGGAGACGATCGTATGGGAATTAAATTCGGGGGATCCATTTCCGGACAGAAAGAGCTCGCACCGCGTTGTCTCTATTGAGCCTATCGGGGAGATTGGACAGGTAGTGACTTGGCGAGTCGAATTCAAGTCGGCACACATCAGAAAGCAGGTCTCAGAGCGACTCGTTGCGGAATCCGAGAATAGAGTGCGATCGTTCATTGAACGCTTCTCACCTGTGCCCCAGATAAATGGCCTCGCAGGGTCACTCTTCGAGCCACTTGTTCACCGTGAGTTTACGAGGGGAACTGCTACTGGCGGTTCATGGTCTTTGCAGACGATGCAGAAACACGAACTCCCTAAGGCCCCACATTTTGATTACGATCCCTTCGGCACGAAAATTGCCGGCTTCTCGAGATCTCCGCGTACGCAGGTTCAATTCGATGAGATTCCTACTCAACTCGCCAACGACAAATATTATGTTCCCCGTGACCACCAATTTCCCTTGATTGACTCTTTTATCGTACACTTCGACTTCGTAAACGGGTCTGCGTGTCTCTGGCTCCTCCAAATGACTACGTCCTTTAAACACAAAGGCTCCAAGAAGGGCTATGTGGAGATACGCAAGATCATCGCGGCGATGCGGAAGCGACTCGGGGAACCTGATTCAGATGAACCCCCTCCGGAGAAGAAATTGAAGGGGCCGAAAGACAAGCCATCGGTTGAGGTACACTACGTCCTCGTCTTTCCCGCTGGCCAGGTGAAACCAGGCCTGCATTGGGAACTCCCTGAGCATTGGCATGAAGATACACTGCGGAATGACCATCGAGGAAATGGTTATCTTTTGGAGTTCCCTCTGCGGCCTGAGAATGGGTCTTAGGTTTTCTTGATGGGGTTTCGTCAGTTAAATCATTCTTCATTGTCTACTTATCCGAGCATTACTATGCATGTGGCCCATCCTTGAAAGTGTATTACTATTCCATACAGTATACTAGGCAGTCTGACCAGTTAGCACATGTTTCTCACTTTGCTATCTATGTATGTCCACCATGAATGATTTCGTCTAATCACTTCATGATTGGTGGCATATTTAGTGACTGACCTCATTGTGAGTGCACCTACAGGATAGTTTGTTAAACTGCATAGGTAGAGGAGAGGCTAAGGGAATGTAAGGAACTAATCCTAGTGAGTAAATACATATAGAAGGAGTGTGGTTATGGCTTACCTCCATTCCCGTATCACTTGACTGGAGGAAAGAGATAGTGGCTTGTTGCATGTAAATTAGCGATGTCCAAATAAGGAAATGTAGTATGTGTACCATAAAGTGTATCTACAGAGGGCTGAATCCCCAACATAGTTTACTGCACCAGGCCATATCCAAAGACTTCGCTGAATTTGAGGGCTTGCTTACCTGGGGTTGGATCACTATGCAGCATAGTCCTCTGGGCACCCCTGACAGCTATTCTAATCACCCTGAATTCTGTTTTTCCTGGTGGAATATATTCATATCATACATACATGCTACTCATTTCAGTGAATGTGCAAGAAACTCAACACTTTTCTACAGTAAATTCCTTTGATACATACCAAGCGGTCTACCATTCCCTTTCAGTTGTGGTAATGCAGCCTTAGTTTCTTTTCTGACTTCTTGAGCTGCATCCATTCTCTTTTTGTTATGGCTTATATATTCTTCTCCATTCATCATGGATGGACAGCACCTTCTCAAATGGGATCTCTCACTCCCATTTTGTACTCTACTTTCCACTATGTGGACCCACTGCATGTATAGTAGTTCCCAATCTAGTTCTATGCTTATATGAGCCTAGTTTCTAGTACCACTCAGCCCCGTCTGAGTGAGACCTTCTTCCACTAGTCATTGCAACTTCTAGCGAGACCTCCTTCTGTATGCCAATGTCTTCAGGTACGAGAACTACTGTTCATTGTTGTCCCAGCAATGAGTATGGGATCCGCTGGAGACTAGCCTCAGCATTAACAAAAGAACTCGATCTCCTCCCATCCTTGCCTTCACGCAACAGGATATCCACCCATCACCATTTGTTGAATCAACCTCACCACCCTCCTTGCCAAACTCTCTGATACCGACAAGGAAGCTTCTGCCTCTCCTTCCGGTACCTCTACACCTCATAGTGGATCTCCTTCTGAATCATCCTTGAATGAGGAGTTTCATCCAACAGAAGAACCACGAGCTACTTGGAAGATCTCTGACACTTCTGTATCAAGCACTGCCCAACATCCCGGCCGACCCTTTCCGGAATCACTAGTGGTTACCAGTACATCCTCCACCATCACTCCCCGTGCTAACATCCCACGAGGAGAGGTTGTTGCATCTCTTCATGAGTACCACCCTACCTTCAGTCCAGGCACCTCCCAACAACGACTACCTTTGATTCGATGACCCCATCATCATAGACCCCCCACTCCTCCTGCCCACACCCTCCATCATGTCTACCACCAACAAAACATCTGAGCTCAAGGCTGGACTACCTGACGACTTTTCTGGGAAAGCTGAGGATGCTAACTGCTGGCTCCTAGCTATGAAGGTCTATTTTACAATAAATAATGCCCACTACTCCAATGACACCGCCACCATTACCTTTCTCAACCATATGAGCAAGGGGTGGGGCATAGCCTTCTCTGAGGGATGGCTCATGAGGATCGCTGACAAAGAAGTTGATGATTCAGACAAGATGCTGGAAAAGTTGCTGGAGGACTTTAAGTGCATCTTCGTCCCTAAGGACACCACCACAAGGGCCAGGATGGCCTTGCATGACATTCACATGGAGGGAAAGCCCTTTTCAGGTGACTTCCATGCATTCCACTTGGTTTTCGAGCTTGAGGCAGGACGAAGCAGTGTCTTGGACCAGGATATCCTGAAGGACCTGGTCAAATGCACAGTGACCAAGTCGCTCGCATGTGTTATGATTCAGTATATGTGCGCCTCCATTTTCCTAATTTCTTCTCACTTCTCTACATTCGTACTCCCTGGAATGCTAACACCAGGTCAAGATGACTTCCTTCTCCTCTTTAGCCTGGACGGCTTTAGCGTCATTGCTCTACCTTGAAGGCACTCCCCACACTGTTCCTTCTTCCTATTGCCGGTAGGGGATACGCACTTACGCCCGATTTATCTTTCTATGGACAGCCTTCTCCTCTAAGTAGTTCTCTCGCACTGCTTACGTTTCCCCTAACAACCATCATGACTCATTTGCAACTCAGTCGTTCTATTTGCTTCTATGATGTTCTATAGA
>JBBPOF010000723.1:0-17666 GCA_038091315.1 Porphyrellus cyaneotinctus | reverse complement strand
TCTTGCGTCGCGTTTCGGAGGTAGGCAAACGAGGCGTCAGCGATCGCGCGAAAGTCGGGGTCTTTACCGAACCAAAGGTCTTTTTCCGCAAAGAGACGATGATCTACACCCCTGGTGCGTAGCCATACGCGTAGGTTGTGTAGGCAGCCCGTCGGGAGGCAGGATCTCGAAGGGAATACACTGGTGGGGAACGTGATCAGTTGTGGGGTGGTAGCGAATGAAGAATGGGAGTTATTTACAAGACGACGAATTCTAATCGACGGGGGTCTATAAAGAGCTTCATCGAGACGGGCATCGAGATGGCACGTTCGATGTGACCGACTTTCATGGACAAGGAGAAGGTATACTGGTTTGGTCTATCCGTCTCTGATTCGACTCTGACTCGATATGTAAACGACGGGTTCGTCATGGACGAAAACGCGGCTTACAGGATAAAAAACTGTACTTGGGTATTGCTTGCGCAAAGACTGTAAGTGTACGTGAACGTCTCATGAGAGTCCATCTGAAGAAACGATCGAGGGCAACTTGAAGTCGGAAGAAGCGCCATGAGCGCGGTCTTACTGATGTGAGCATGGGAAACGGGATACTGACTGCAAAGTTGAAGAAGGCGACGACACCGCCGAAGGCAGTCCACCATCGAAATACCTATCGCCGCGCGTGAAGATAGATCAAAGGAATGGATATCCATCAGATACGAAAGCAAAGGGACGGTGAATGCTTACAAAGCAGCCCCCGTACTCAGGTTGAGGGTCCGGGATGGAGGCTCGTAGACGGGGAGAATCGATTCGACGTCTTCGCCAACGTCCGTGGGTATGTCTGTCTCCGTGGCATCCTGACAAACGACATGCCAGATTTCTGGTAGAAAGGTAGCTTGATCCAGGATGAGTTCAGATGTGGGTTTTCGTTCTCTTTCAAAGCGAAGTACCAAAGGCACCTTGAGAATGGACGGTTTAGGACGGTGAGTCGCTGTGCAACAATATTTGGAATCCATCAACTGGAAATCACATCAGTTTTGCACTGCATACCTGTACATTCTTCCGAATCCGCATGGACTCCGCATGGTCGTGCCTCCTGAGAGACAGTGGCACGAAAGTTCAAACCTTGGTGTCAAGACTGATATTTAGGATGCAATGTCTAAAACGGTACTTGCCAGAAAAATCACAACTTATATCCAGGAAAGGAAACCCACCATGATGCTTCTTCCATGGCGGGCTCGACAGCTGCAGCGCCTGTCGCGATCGCTCCATGTTAACTGTCTTCACAGCGAACGCGCCACCCGTGAGGACAAACGATGGCCTGGCTGGGACGTCGTCGTAGGCATCGAAGTCCATGCTCAGATCAAGTCGCGGAGAAAACTGTTTTCTGGTCAGTACCATGTTCATCCGGAATCGTTTTCGCCCTATTTACATCGTGTTCGGCGCGCAGACGCGTTGACGTCTAAGCCTGGCGAAACACCCAACTCGTTCGTCACCCTGTATGATGCAGCACTCCCCGGGACGCTTCCAGTGCGTCATCTCGAGTCACCTGCTCACTCACATCTCATATGCACGCACAGACGCTGAACCCGAAATGCGTCGAACTCGCAGTACGGACGGCGGTTGCGCTCAACGCGGATGTACAGCCGCGTTCTGCGTTTGACAGGAAACACTACTTTTATTCCGATCTGCCAGCCGGGTATCAAATCACACAACGTTATGGTACGTACGATGCATTTTTGCTTTAAAGACTGCATATATGCGGCGTTAAACACGTCCTCGGATAGCGCCTTTGGCGAAAGGAGGGTACTTGGACCTGTCGTCGCGCGATGGCGTCCGTATTAGGATAACCCAGATACAGCTCGAACAGGTTCGCGATGCGTCTCGACGCGTTCCACACCGATTCTCACCAGCCTCTTCATTTTCAGGATACCGCGAAGTCGCTCTTCGACGCACGTCGCAGAATCACTCAGGTCGACCTCAACCGAGCAGGTTCGGGGTTGATGGAAATCGTCTCTGAACCGGATATGAGGTTTGTTTCGTCAAGCCAAAGGCAGCGTTTTCTTTTCAAAGCTCCATTTTAGGTCTCCAGAGGAGGCGAGCGATTATGTTCGCACTCTCCAAGCCATGCTCAGGGCTGTTGGTGCTAGTGACGGCAGCATGGAACTCGTGCGTACATCGACTACTCGCCCTCCCTATCTGAATGTATTTTAGGGCTCTCTCAGATGTGACGTGAATGTGTCCGTGAATAAACATGGTCATCCTCCAGGGACACGGTGCGAACTCAAAAACCTCAATAGCGTCAAGTTCATGATGATTGCCATTAGTTCGTCCCTCCGTTGTCGCTCCAAATACAGGTTGCTACATACACACTCAGCATCCGAAGTCTTTCGTCATATCGACCTCCTCGAACGCGGTCAGACCGTATCTCAAGAGACGCGGGGGTTCGACGAGGCTAAGGCGGAGACGTTCAAGTTGAGAAGTAAGGAAGACTCTCCAGATTATAGGTACATGCCAGACCCCAATCTGCCACCCCTCATCCTGTCTCCCGTTCGTATTACTCTTTTTACATTGGTCATTTGTTTAATGCTGATGTCTAGGACTACATTGATTGCATTCGGAAATCTATGCCAGACTTGCCTCGAGAAACGCGTGCGCGACTGATAGGCATAGGTTTGACAGAACAAGAAGCAGAGGTACTCATGGCCATGGACGCTGGACGTGAGGTTCGCTTTGATGGTGAACCTGCTCGAGGTGCCGTCCAATACTTTGACCGCCTCGCACAAGGACGCTCTGCAAAGGCGGCTGTGAATTGGTATGTACGGGACCAGACACCGCATTCGTACCCATTCTGAATGCATTAGGATGATACATGAGCTGCTGGGGCAACTCACTGCGCGCAGAGAAACGTTCAGCGACAATCCGGTCTCGGTGGAGCAGATGGGCAAATTGGTGGACATGGTGCAGTGCGAGAAGCTGACGGGTGTGTACATTGTTGTCATGCGAACGTTTGCTTATATGGGATATCGATATCTAGGGAGATCGGGAAAGGCATTGTTGCGTCACATGGTCAATTCACGCTCGACAGCTTCCCCGTCGATACTGGCAAAAGAGTTGGGTCTACTGGCAGTATCCGACGACGATGGGTCCCTCTTGAAGAAATGGTGTTTGGAAGCGATCGACGCGCTTCCCGAAGAAGTCGAAAAAGTGAGAAACGGGAACATCAAAGTCTTGAATCGGATAATGGGCAAAGTGATGCAACTGAGCGGAGGAAGGGTCAAGGCGGGCGATGCAAGGCAGATGTTGCAGGATCTACTCCGACAATCTTGATGACACTCAATGGACGTCTCGTGCGTGTGTCGTCGATGATCTATTCTACAATACATTTCGCTCTGATAGTATCTGGTGCGGGTCAATCTCTGTGGTTACTTGCACTTTTGTTCCCAGTCCCCTCCATCGCGTACTTGCGCCGACTTTTTGGCTGGCTTCGGATGGCATTTCTGTAAGGACCTTGGCGATGAAATTGGCGTCCGTGAGTGGAGTCAAGTCGTTGTGCTTCGGCAGTTGCTGTAGAATCTTTAGCAGGGATATTCATGAGCGAGCTGTATCACATACCCGTTTCACCCGATCGTAGGGAGCCTCCCACCCACTCATTTGCCGTACGACGATCGGTGAGCCAGATGTAAAAGAATGAAACATCCGTGTGTCATGTATCCGAAAGAGAACATTGTCCACGCGCAACGTGAATCGAGCGAGGATAAAGATGCAAGTAGGCATGACTCGCTGTAGCACATAAGCTACCAAGTCAAGACGAAATCGATCGAGCGCATACTGACTATTCTGACGAGCAACTGAGATGAACCATTGTCGTGCAACTCGTCTTCGAACAGGGGCACTTCGGCGTAGAACAAGATCGGGTCTGGTCGAGTGAGTTCAGCGAGGGGGATCGCGTGCGCTGGGTCATCCGGATCGGCGTCCGTCCACGTCGCTGCATCGTCCGCGCCGTCTGCGTCAAGCCCATGGCCAGGATACGTCGTCGTGTATGTCCAATCATACGGTTTCGCCGTGACCGTTGTCGGGAGCGGCATATTCGTCCCAGGATCTGTCCTGGTAAAATAAAAATAAAAAACAAGCTCAGACGCGCACGTCTCGCGTCACGAGTCATCAATTCTCACCGGCTCTTCAACCAAGCGTCTGCATACCCGACTTTAACGCCGCCATCTCCCTCCCCGAGCTCGCCCGCTTTCACCCCCGTCAACGCCCCCTTGGCATCGAGCCGCCACCCCCATCCAGACGGCCGATGTTCGAGAGACAGATAGTTGTTCCCAAATGTCATCTCTGGCAGCGCGAACCCGAGGGTAGCTTGGAGCGCGTCACACTCGGACGCATTGGAGATGGCGTTGGTGCATGCGGAGATATGCCAGCCGTGAATGTCGATCGACCGTGTGTGGTCGGATTCAGAGAGGGTGAACTCCGGGACGGCGATGGCTTCTGCCATGATTGGGTCGAGGAAATACTGTATGTACGACTCGGCGGCGCCACGCGTTCGCCTGCACGTTGCCGTCGTCGAAGGTGATGAGGACGCCCCCGATCGGAGTTTGAATTATGACATAACATCACACCCTTGGTGTTTTCTGATAATGCCTTATCACATGGTACCATTAAAATATTCAAAATAATAACGTGTTATCATGCAAAGGTCCGATAATTCATTGCTGGGGTAGGTCCGGCGAACCACACACATCGGACCATTAGTAATGACATGCATCGAGTAGCATGCCAGAATTGCCCAATGTGTACCTGTTAGGTCCCAAAGGAACACTTACAGATGTGCTCCTCATGTGGGCCACAAATGTTGGGGTGACAGTAATTTGACACCATGCATTGCATGCCAAAACAGGCCAAGGTGCATTGCTCAGATGTAAAAGGAACACTTGAAATTTACATTATCAGGGTAGGTCTGGTGGCTCACAAGTAGGGATGAGCATGGGTATGGGTAACCCACATGGGTTGTGGGTATGGGTATGTAGTGGGTGTGGGTGTGGGTCTGCATTTGCAATACCCACACCCACACCCATACCCACTGTTACGATATGACCTTTTGTTTTCTTTTCCTTGACTTAGCTAAGCCCTTTCACGGACTTATCTCCTTTCTTCCGCGATGACTCACCCCCATTACATCTTACTCCACTTGCTTCATCATCGCCTCCTTCCATCATGTTCTATCATATTCTTTTATGCTTTGTCATCATGCTTCTATGCCTGCCCTTAATTCTCTCATTCCAGTATATAGTTGTTGCTTTCTCCTCCTGTATCCTCTTAAGCTTGACCTACTTTCCCCTACCTTGAATAGTAGTGCTTGCCCACTCCTCCGTCACTCCCCTCTGAGTGGACATCCATTGACCCCTTGATCTAAGTCTACAGTTGTTAGACTTATCCCTCGAACCTTTGACCTCATCCCACGCAAACCATCGACAGTTAGCGCAGCTCCTTGAAAGTCTACTTCTGTCTCTACCCGAGGCAGTCATAACAAAAGGTCAAGCTTTTCCCTCGAATGGCCCTATCATCAGATAGGCCACCCACTCATCGAACCCCTTGAATGTAAGACGTGGTGCCTCTTCATGAGTGCCCCCTTATGCCCCAACCATTGATCCAAGACAACGACCCCTTGGCCCCTTGTTTATGGGCTATCGAAGATGGTTATCGTCTACTCCATCGACCACCTCTGATCACACTGAAACCTCTGAGTTATACGACTCAGATGATCACCTTCCTTCTGCTAATGAAGGAGACCCCACACTTGAACTCGCTGAATGATTGCACTATAGTGCTACTCTCCCACGTTCCCCTAGCCCACCATTGTGTCCACCTACCCCTCCACACATCCCTACCCCACCAGTACCAATGTCTACCACAACGAAACTCACTGAACTGTGCCTCGGCGCACTCGAAGCCTTTGACGGCGACTACGAGAAGGCCATCCCATGGCTCAACACGGTGGCCATCTACCTCCTCATTAATGACACCATATACAACACCGACGCTAAGAAGGTTGGTTTCGCCCTCTCATACATGACCAAGGGAGCCGCCCAGACCTGGGCTGCCACATTCCGAACCCAATGCCTCACTGCCATTCCTCCCTCGCTCGGGACATGGACCAACTTCGAAGCCCAGTTTAAACTCGCCTTCGAACATCGTGATGTTGTCAGCAAAGCCATCTATTGGCTTTCCACCACCCGCATGGTCAAAAAGACCAAGGGAAACAAGGAAATTTGGGAACCCTCCCTCACCGAATACAACGCACAATTCAGAAATAAAGTTGCCATCGCTGGCATTACTGCTGAAGAAGTCCTGATCGGTTACTACGCCACCAGACTCCCCTCCTGGATCATGAGACGAATCATGACTGCCAACTCCACTCCCACGAAAATCTCAGAATGGTACACCAAAGCAGAGAAGTATCAAACTCAATCTGACCGCGCCAATGAAATCACAGGTCACAACAAAGGCTTTGGGCAAACCTTCTGCCCCTTCACCCAGAACAACTCCTCACCCACCAAAGACCCCAATGCCATGGACGTAGACGTCATCCAAATCACTAAGCTCACCCCCAAAGAACGAAAACATTGCCGCGATGAAGGCCGCTGCTTCCATTGCCGCCAGAAAGGACACATGTCCCCTGCTTGCCCTGGTCCCTCCACCACCTCCTCGACCAAGAAGAAGGTCCAGAATGTAGAAAAGGAAGAAGAAGTCCCCAAGCTCATTGAGATCGATGACGACGATGAAGAAGTCACTGTCCACCATGTCGCCTTCTCCTCCTCGGATTTTTGAAACGGAAAGACCCCCTGATGCAGTCTTCCCCTTCCTTGTATATGTGCTCACCTGTACTAATAAAGTCCAACTCAAAAGCAATCAGAATTCCTGTATAGCTCATCGTCCCCATGCATACTTTGAAAGCCGTCAACACCCATGCCCTAATTGACAGTGGTGTTGAGATCTCTTGTATCAACTGGGCATATGTTCGAAAGAACAAACTGCCTACCACCTGTCTCCCTGAACCCATTGTCATTTGAAACGTCGACCAGACAGACAACAAAGCTGGTCGAATCCTCTTCACCACCGACCTCTTCCTTGACATAGAAGGCATCGCTCAGAAAGTCACATTCTACGTCATGAATTGCAGTAAAGAAAACATTATCCTTGGTCTTCTGTGGCTTTGCAAAGCCAACCCCGTCATCGACTGGTCTCGATGAACCCTCTCCCTCTCTGAATCCATTGATGAATCCCGAACCCTATACATGATGTACACATCAGACAATGAACAGTATGAAAAGAAGTTCATCAGACCATCCCCTCCCCCGAAACATGTCCACGTCACCCCTGAAGTGGATTCCCATCTCTATGAATACCTCGACGCAGAAACTGAGGAACGGTTTAACCATCGGGCAACTCAAAACTACACCCTTCACTGTGTCATTCACATTGGATCCAAATCTGTTAGCCGCTTCGTAAAATGTGATGGTCGCATCATCCCTGCTTCCATGATAGCTAAACTCACTCAAGCCACAGAACTCACCATGGCTGCAGAAGCCGCAAAACCCAAAGCCACTCTCCCACCGGAATACGCCCAATTTGCATCCGTATTTGAAGAACCAGGCCCTGGGCAGCTACCTCCATTGAGACCTTATGACCATGAGATAAATCTCAAAGAGTCATACAAACCTAAGATAGGGAAACTCTACCCCCTCTCCCCAGATGAAAGAGAAGCTACCAAGAAATTTCTAGAAGAAAACCTAGCCAGCGGAAAGATCCGCCCCTCCAAATCTCCACAAGCCACTCCCTTCTTCTTGGTAAAGAAGAAAGATGGAAAACTCCGCCCTTGCCAGGACTACCGACAGCTGAACCAAGAAACCATTCGTGATGCTTATCCACTTCCCCTCATTGGCGACCTCATTGACAAACTCAAAGACGCCAAGGTCTTCACCAAGTTCAATGTCCACTGGGGCTACAACAATGTCTGCATCAAAGATGGTCACCAATGGAAGGGTGCATTCCTCACCCACAAAGGACTCTTCAAACCTATGGTCATGTTCTTCAGAATGACCAACTCCCCCGCCACCTTCCAATGATTCATGAATGACTCCTTCCACGACATGATTGCTGAAGGATGGCTCGTGATTTACATGGACAACCTCCTCATCGCATCCCCTGACAAAGCCACCCACACCGAACGAACTAAATGCATCCTAGAACACATGAAAGAACTTGATCTCCACTTACATCTAGAAAAGTGCAAGTTCGCCTCCATGGAAGTTGAATACCTTGGAATGATCATCAAACCAGGAACTCTCAAAATGGACCCCGTCAAACTAGATGGCATTGTCGCCTGGCCCATCCCCACCTCCATGAAACAAGTCTGATCTTTCCTCGGATTCGCCAACTTCTACCGAAGGTTCATCGTGAACTACTCCACCATCGCTCGTCCCCTCATCGACCTCACAAAACAAAACCAACAATGGAGCTGGTCTACATCCTGTCAAAAAGCGTTTGACGCCCTAAAAGAACTCTTCCTCAGCAAACCCATCCTCCGTCTCCCTGACCTCAATGCTCCCTTCACCATCGCTACTGACACCTCTAAGTATGCCTCTGGAGGAATTCTCCTCCAAGCCGATACCAATGGCGAATGGCACACCTGTTCCTACCTTTCCCAATCCTTCTCCCTGGCAGAAAGGAATTATGACATCTACAACAGAGAACTCCTCACCATCCTCCGCACCCTCAAAGCGTGGAGGCATTATCTCCAAGGATCCCCCTTCCCTGTCCAAACCTTCACTGATCACAAAAACCTCACCTACTTCTGACAACCCAAAAACCTCAACTGCTGCCAAGCCCGCTGGCTCCTTGACCTGGCAGACTTTGATCTAAAGATGATCCACATCCCCGAATCCCTTCTTTCCGGCCCTGATGCCCTATCCCATTGACCCGACCACCTCCCGACTTCAGACTTAGATAATGAAGGGACCATCTTGTTACCCCCATCCCTCTTTGTTTGAGTCATTGATGCTGCTATGCGCAACCACATCCAGCAGTACTCAAAAGATGATCCTTTCCTCATCACCGCCCTCCAGGCCATCAATGAGGACATTCCTCCACCCTTCCGCTCCCGCCTTGCCGACTGGCAACTCCGTGATGGCGTCCTGACTTATCAGGATCGCATTTATGTTCCCCCATCCGATGACCTCCGACATGACATCCTCCATCGCTGTCATGATCATGACACTGCCGGTCATCTCAGCTTCATGAAAACTCGCCAACTCATCTCTGCAGAGTACTGGTGGCCCGGTCTTCCCCAGTTCGTCCAACAGTATGTCGAAGGCTGCGCAGTTTGCCAAGCCAACAAAGTTAACACGCACCCTATGTGCCCCCCTCTCTCTCCAATCAAGTCTGTTGCTTCTCGCCCCTTTCAGCAGATCTCCTGTGCTCCTGTGACCTGATCACTGATCTCCTGGAATCCTCCGGATTCGATTCCCTTTTGGTTGTGGTGGACCACGGCCTTACTAAGGGGGTAATCCTTTGCCCCACTAAGAAAACCATCACCGCCAAAGGCATCGCTTCACTCTTCTTCCACAAGGTCTATAAACAGTTTGGATTATATGACAAGGTCATTTCCGACTGAGGACCCCAATTCGCCTCCTCCTTTGCCAGAGAACTTGGACGACTCCTGAACTACGACCTTTCCCTCTCCACCGCATACCACCCTCAATCCGATGGTGAGACAGAATGAGTAAACCAAGAAATCGAAACGTACCTACAGATTTACTGCGGATTGCACACCACTTCCTGGGCTGACTCCATCACCCATGCCGAATTTGCACACAATCACCGCACCCACTCTATCACCAGCAAAACCCCTTTCTACCTGATGCTCGGTTATGAACCCCGTGCCTTACCCTCCATCCTCCCTGAATCCTCCATCCCTGCTGTAGAAACATGGCTCAAAGCCCTCTCTGCAGCCAGAGACGAAGCCCTGGCAGCCCACAAACTCGCTCGCCAAATGATGGCCTCCTGTGTCCGCTCCAAATTCAAACCCTTCCAGAAAGGAGAGAAGGTTTTGTTAGAAGCCCGCAATCTGAAATGTGACCTCTCATCTCCAAAGTTCGCTCCAAAAAAAGAAGGCCCCTTCACTATCACAGACGTCTTATCCCCCTTATCCTATAGACTCCGACTCCCACAAATGTGGAAGATTCACCCTGTGTTCCATGCTTCTCTCTTATCCCCCTATCGCGAAAACTCCATTCACGGCCCGAACCATCCGAGACCCCCACCTGACCTCATTAACGGCAAAGAAGAATTCAAAATAGAAAAGATCCTATGCCACCATGGAACATCTAAACGCCGCTCCTTCTTGATCTGATGGAAAGGATATACAGCCGAAGAAGACTCATGGGTCCCAGAGTCTGATTTGGACCATGCCAAGACTCTCCTCAATGCTTATAAGCGGGCACACTCCAAGACCTTTCCCTGCAGTGCCCGCACTTAGAAAAAATTCTCCCTCACTAGTCCTCTACTCCCATCATGGCCATTCAATTGCACATCCCCTCTATCACTCTCCCTCCCACTGCTCGCTGTACCGTTGAACACATACCGGACAACCTGGACATCATGGAACTGCTTCTCACCGACTCCCGCTTATCCCTCGTCACCGAACAACACCTTTGACCTCCACTCCCCATTAGATTTCCTCCTTCGAGCGTTCAACCACGCCATCTCCCTGCGCTGGTTTGTCCAGTACTCCCATACACCTAACAACCACCCTGCTGATGCTCATCTCTCTGCCACCAATCGTCTTGCACATATCAACGCGGACGAACTCATCTCCCTTCTCCTTTCTGCTCTCATTCAGTTAGGAATGCTTGATTTATCCATTGACATTGACTCCGCCCTTTGCACTGATCGTAACTATACCGCTGTCCCCTCTCGTGTCCCCACTCCGCTCTCTGTACCTCCCTCCGTCCCTAGACCACCCTCTCATGCCTCGACCCACAGCTCCTCCTCTTCTGGGTCCACCTGCCTTATCCTACCCAGGCACCAGACTCCTGGTCCTTCTCCTCCCCTCTGGACCTGCACTATCGTGGACCTCATGTGAACTCAGGACAATCCTATCCTTCCCATGTCTCATCCTCGCTATGGCAATACTTGTCACCTCTGCCACTGCTTGAGTCACATGAAGAGAGACTGCCATCTTTATGAATGCCCCAGATGCCACTGATGGGCCCCAGGCCACTATCAGAACCAATGCCCTAGCTGCCCTCACACTTGCACCCGGCCCCCATCTACTTTGGCTTCTTCCTCCATCTCTTCCCAATCGTCTTTAGGATCTACCCTGGCTACCAACCCTGCTCCTCCGGTCGAGGATGACCTCTCCTCCGTAGTCACAGAATCTGGATGGTCCACCTTCCCTGGCCCTATTTCCTCCCTGGGTTATTCTCCTGCTCCTTTGCCCACACAGTCGTCCCTGTCCACTGAGTCCTCCCTCATGGCTCGTTCTCCTTCCCCCAGCTTCTCTCTCGAGGAATCGAACTCATACAATGACTATGACGACAATGCCATGTCTAACCTGACTGGTGAACCCGTCGGACAGGAATTTTACTTTTGATAAAATGAGTGATGGGACACTCACCATAAACCGGGGGTAATGTTACAATATGACCTTTCTTTTCTTTTCCTTGACTTAGCTAAGCCCTTTCATGGACTTATCTCCTTTCTTCTGCGATGACTCACCCCCATTACGTCTTACTCCACTTGCTTCGTCATCGCCTCCTTCCATCATGTTCTATCGTATTCTTTTACGCTTTGTCATCACGCTTCTATGCCTGCCCTTAATTCTCTCGTTCCAGTATATAGTTGTTGCTTTCTCCTCCTGTATCCTCTTAAGCTTGACCTACTTTCCCCTACCTTGAATAGTAGCACTTGCCCACTCCTCCATCGCTCCCCTCTGAGTGGATGTTCATTGACCCCTTGATCTAAGTCTACGGTTGTTAGACTTATCCCTCGAACCTTTGACCTCATCCCACACAAACTATCAATGGTTAGCACAGCTCCTCGAAAGTCTACTTCTGTCTCTACCCGAGGCAGTTGTAACACCCACATGGTGGATTTTCACTTAGTATTGCCACAAATGTGGCACTTTGTTTGTCAGTGGTAGGTACATTGTTTGGCATACACCCAGCTGGCCTAGCAACTAAGATTAATCCCTCTTGACACTGCAGCATTCATGCCTACATCCCAGCCAACTCAAATTCTTTTCTATCCACCAAAGATTCATCACCATGTCAAAAAGGGTCATCAAACCATCTGAAAAAGCTAAGGCAACATGCAAGGAAATTTTCAACAAAGCTACATGAAAGCGCCGGCTTGATGATGATCTATCCGAGGAGCCAACCAACTGGCCCAAAAAAACTAAATCTACTACTACATCCAGTAACCGATCCTCTCCTAACCCGGCCTCAGAACCTCCTCACTCTGACTCTGAATGTGATGAACAATCACCCCCGAGCCCCGACTCAAGAGTGAGAGAGGGGCCCCAAAAGAGGGGCCTGATGACAATGTTGACGAGACACTGGAGGACGAATTCTGTATATTCTATCACACTTTAATTAATAAGTGCTGTGACTAACATACATAAAGAATGCATCAGAAAGGAGTGGACATCACCTATCTATGCCTTTTTCGAAGCTATTCCCACCATCGAGCATGTTGGTACACATCAATCACATGTCTTCAAGTGTGTGTCATGTGGTTGCAAGGTTACCATTCACCAGTATCTTGACATGAAAGATGTGCGCTCAATGGGTAATATGTGCAAACATGTGAAGAAATGCTGGGGAGAGGATGCCATTAGCACTGCAGATGATGCAAAAGATGCCACAGAAGCACGTACCAAGGTAGTTGCTGGGATCTTGAAAAATGGCAAGATCACAATGGTGTTCGAAAGGAAGAATAAAAATAAACTAACTTACTTGGATATACCATATACCTGTTTGGAAATCTGGTGTGCCTTGCTGTATTGGGACTGGTGTGACTGATGAGCCTTGACTGTGTATTGATAGTGCGGAGATTGTGTGCTGGGTGACAGAGAACCTGTGGCCATTCGCAATCATCAACGATTGCGCTTTCCTCTCACTTATGAAGATGGGCAGGCCAAACTATTACATACTGTCTCGTTTTACTGTTGCACAGGATGTGCACAATGTGTTCGTGCACACATGTGACCAAATTGCTAAGATGTTGGAGGTAAGTTCATCATTCTGCTCGAATGTAGCAACTGAGTGAGCAAGACATACCAGGTATACAGTGGTAAAGTCAGCATCACCACAGATGCTTGGACATCATCCAATCACCGAGCCTTTGTTACTATTTGCATCCACTTGGACAACAAAGGAGGGGCACTAATGATGCCATTAGATCTGGTTGAAGTCGATAAGGTACAGATGGACTCACCCTGGCCAGATTGAGCTTGTTCCTGATTGAGATTGCAGTCACATGCCAGCATGACCCTGGTGAAGACTCTACAGGATGTTCTGGAAGTGTTTGGGGTCACAGATAAGGTGAGCGCTAAACATGAGGAGTCAAATGAGAGACTTATGCACTGAAAGTTATTGTGTATAACTTGCGACAATGCTTCAAACAACCTGGCAATGATTCACGAGCTTGAATTTGAGCTGTCTGACTATGGCAGTGAAGTGGGACATGTGTGGTGCTTTCTTCACATGATGAATCTCGTTGTGAAGTCATTGTTGTGGGTGTTTGAGGTGCAGAAGGGAAGCAGGGTTAGCAATGGCACAATGAGTGTTGATGAAGAGAGGCTTGCATTGGAAATCTGTGAATTGAGTGAGCACAAAGATGATGAGTTGGATGAGGTGGAGAATGCTGAGGATGACAGCCCCATGGATGACAATGTTGATGGGTTGGAAGACAAGATGGCAATGCTGAGTCAAGAGGAGGTAAAGGAGCTACAAAAATTTATCTGGCCGGTGCAGTTAGCTTTGGCTAAGGTAGACAGAATCTTGTGATGCACCTTCGCCAACCAACTGACTTGAACATTACAGATATGCAAGCTCAGCTACAAGGTCATCAACTCATCCACCAAGCTCCTCCCTGAGTGGTGCTGAATCCTTGAGCACTTGGATCTAACCATCACCAATTTACTGTGTGATGTTGCCACAAGATGGAATTCAACTTATGATATGTTGGAATACGCCTTGAAGCATCAAGAAGCCATCAACATCATCACACAACAAAAGGAATTAGGGCTGATGAAATGTGAGTTAGGGGAGGATGAGTGGAAAATGCTTCAATACTTGCGCAATGTGCTGAAGGTGTGCTAACTGCGTGTTGTGGCTGTGACATCCACGATAACACTGCGGTCACTAGGTCCTCAAAGATGTGATGCAGTTTTTCTCTTGTTCAACACCCAGCCTTGCAACTGTGATCCTGGCAATGGATCTAATTGAAGAACAACTTACCAAGTTCATTTGTGACTACTCTCTCTCACCATCAATCTGTGCCAGTGTCACCTTGGCAAAATGAACGCTCAACCGTTATTACTCTTTGATGGACGCCTCCAAAGTCTATTGCATTGCCATGGGTGTGTTTTCATCACTCGTCCACCATATTTCTCAACATTTTCATAGTACTACACCTGCACCACAAACTCAATTATTTCCAACTTGCCAAATGGGAAGATAACTGGATTCAAACTGTGGAACAACTCGTCTGCAATTGGTTTGCATCAACTTATGCTATGGAGGAAGAACTCAATACTGATGTTGAAATAGTGGAGTCCCCATTGGTAAATAAACTACTAATCTAGCAATCTTTCTTTACTAACATACAAATGGCAGCAGGGAAATATGTTTGATAGCATGTTGTCTCTGGTGCCTCCCAAGCCAGTGGATTTGCGGGGCGAGCTTGATAGGTATCTACTGGCTGATGTGAAGCATGTCACTGATCTGGTGATGTGGTGGTTTGAGCATCACATCACCTATCTGTGTTTGTCCTGCATGGCTATTGACTACCTCAGCATTTCTGGTAAGTATTATACACTAATTTCTTTTCTCTGTACAATACTGACACGTTCTTCTAATAGCAACCTCTGTGGACGTCGAAAGGTTGTTTAGCTGGGGTTGACTGGTCCTTTCCCATGACCGCTCACAACTGTTGGCTCAGTCGACATGAGCTCTCGTCTGCCTTGGTTCATGGAGCCTACTCAATTTGGTGAAGGCAGAGAATTTGAAGGCAGTGGCTGAGCTGCTGGATGTCAATGAGGAGCAAGGATTGGAGGATGGTTGGGATAGTATTACTGTATAGTACTTTTGACTCCTAAATGAATTTTTTTGTCTGTGTTGCTACAGTGAATACCCATGGGTAATTTTGAGCTTACCCATGGGAAAATCCATACCCATGTGGTGGGTGTGGGTATATACTAGGGTATGGGTATGGGTATCAGTGCCAATACCCCTGGGTATACCCACACTCATCCCTGCTCACAAGTATTGTGGTGAGAGCAAGTGTAGAAGTACATTACAAGGTGTAAGCATAAAGTATGAAGTATGAATAGATGATCTCACCTCAGTGCTGGACAGAGTCTGAGACTGAGATGTAGATATGCATCAGGATGGAATATATCTACATGATTATGTCATATGGATGTATCCGAAATGTTTGCAATGTGTAGTCCATATGAAAATACATCAACACTCCCCCTCAAATAAGAGGGTGCAGGCCAAGTTTCTGTGCAAAATGCTTAGCTTTAATACTTGGCAAAACCTTTGTAAGCATATCAGTGATCATATTGCCTGTCGGACAATAAACGAAATGAATAGAACCATCATCAACAGAAAAACAAATAAAATGATAATGAATATCAATATGCTTGGTATGTGTGTGATAGCTGCCATCCTTCATCAATGTGATGTGGCTTGATTGTTGCCATACAAAGTGGTAGGTTGTGTGAGCAGTTGAAAAATCTTGCTGATAAGTTGTTGAAGCCAAAGAGCTTCCTTTTTAGCATGCATAGTGGCTATATATTCAGATTCCATGATGGACAAGGTGCTTAGCTCCTGTTTCTTTGAGCTCCAGAGGATTGCTCCCCCATCAATAAGAAAAGCAAAACCAGTGATGGCACAACGATGTTCCTGTGTGGAACCATCCACATCAATGTAGCCAACAAGTCCCCTGGTCCATGTCCTGAATGTCAGTGCAAGCGATTTAGTACCAACCAGATAGTGATAAACTGCTTAACTGCTTCCCAGTGCTCCCAACCAGGATTGGCATTGAATTGTGAGATGAAAGAAGTCATGAAAGTGATATTGGGATGAGTACCTATGGCAAGATGGATCAAAGAACCAGTGGCCTGATGATACAGAATGTTATGCATGTGCACAATCTCACTAGTTGACTTGGGTAACTGAGAATCTGACAGCTGAATGTGTGGGTTGAGGGGAATAGACACTGGCTTGGCATCAGCAAAATTGAACTTGGTGAGAATAGCTGTGATATATGGTTCCTGTGATAGAGAGATAGTATGAGCAATCCAATCCCATGTGACTTTCATTCCTAGTAGCCAACTGATTGGTCTGAGATCAGTAATATGAAAGCATGAGTCTATCTCCTCCTTGAATGCTTTAACAAGTTCAGAAGAATCCCTGGTTACCAGTCATCGATGTGAGATGCTAAGATGAGAATGTGCTCAGCAATTCTCACTATGAACACACCCCAATCCGCTTCCATCCATGTGAATCCGAGGTCATTTAGTGTGCTGCAAAGATGTCAATACCACTTTAGTGCACCTTGTTTTGAACCATACAATGCAATGCAAAGATGAGCTATGAGGTCACAACCTCATTTGTTGAACCCTGGTGGAAGTTCCATAAAGATTATCTTGTCATCATCAAGCTTGCTGTTAAGAAATGTGCTGTGAAAATCAAAGATGTTGATGTCCCAGTCCAATCGAGCTGCAACAGCCAGAATCAAACAAAGTGAAGCGAGTTGCACAACCAGCACATATGTTTTGTCATAATTCATGCCATATTGTTGGGTGAATCTGCATGCCACCAGATGCACTTTGTACTTGTCAATCTCACCTGCAGCATTCTTTTTGATCTTGAACACCCACTTGTAACTAACAATGTTTGTATTTTTTGGGCAATTGACAATGTTCCAGATGTGGGTGTCATCAAGACTCTTTAGTTCTGTGTTGATGGGAGACTACCTCTGGCTCATAAGTCAACACAGATGTGTCCACACTAAGGATTGCATTCTCCTCTAGTTTGGATGTGGTGGCAACAGGTGCAATCAGGTGCTGGTATGACTGGCTTTGAATGTCATTAGTAGCAGATGACAGAAGGAAGGATACTGATTGCTCTGCAGCAATCCAATCAACAGAGTCCTGGATACACCTATCTTCCAGCCTGCATAGGATACATGAACTATCCAGAAAGTAGACACAACTGTTGTGTGCTGTAATAATGTATCCTGCAATGAAATGGTGGCAGAGGAAGACAAATTGGAGCAATAGGAGGGAGTGTGGCAGGATTCGATGGGAGGGATGGCAGCAGTGGTTTGTGGCTGGGATGCTGTATGCCAAGGAGCCAGATTGGCCCTGAGCACTTGTCTGGCATGGAGCTGCTG